>VZDJ01007755.1:4114101-4180393 GCA_008694505.1 Cyanoderma ruficeps
TCTATCTATCTATCTATCTATCTATCTATCTATCTATCTATCTATCTATCTCTCCTTTTGGACATAGCTCAATAACAGAATGAATTTAGGTGAAAAAAGGAAAGAATTAATCTCCTAATCTTGTGACTTAGTTTTATTCATGTGTTCTTTGGCAGAGCGAGGGACCATGAGAGCTCAAAACACTTTATCTGTTGTTTTGTGTCTTATTTGAAATGCATTGGTCTTCTCATTTAATTAAAAATACTAAATAACTATGCTATTGCTGTTTTATTATGAAACTTGGGTATATGTTGCCAAAGGGGCTATTTTAAGCAAAATATTCTGTTGTAGTCTAAATGTACTATTGTTTCCCATTTGGACAAGTGTCCATAGCAAATGAAAGATAAAAGCTGACAAAATAGTATTTCTTTGCCAAAACCTTGGTGAAAGAATAACATGACAAAGGATAATTGTTTCTACTTTGGACTCCTTTTTCAGGCAGTTCTCAGTCTGAAAGCCCCCTCTCTTTTTTTGGTGGTGGTGCCACATTCATTGCTGGTAGAACTGCTCACCACCAGATCACCCACTGATCCAGCTGGAGCATGAATATACGCTCCCATTTCTGTCAAATTACTCACATCACGTGCCTTGGTATTTATACTGCCTCCATCTTCTGTGCCAGCTTTTGGGGGAACAGATGATACCCAGAGCAGCACAAACCCCGCTGGTACAAAATTAACTTGCTTTTGAAGAATTTTGATCCAGCAGCACTTTGCACCAGGTGGCTGCAGCACTTTTGATCCAATACTGGCAGGCGCCAGGTCAGATTTGCAGTTCTTGGAGCTGTGTGCCCAGAGCTTGCTCTGATCATGGCATGAACTTTTCTGCTTTTCTTTCTGAGCAGCTTTAGTCTTCTCAGCCTTTTTCAGAAGGATAGCCTTCCAAAACCAATGTCCAATGGACTTCCCCCCCTTGTTATACTGGTATATGGCATTATTGGTGAACATTTTGGCGACAGAAAATAGTATTTCTTATTGGCTGATTCCCTAGAGTACTACAATTGATGCTTACATTTATCCCAAAATGGAAGGTGGCCATTTGTCCCAAAGGAAACGGGTCTAGTGCATAACAATGCACTATTGTGCAAATGATACAAGGCTATAACAATGACAAACTATGTAATGTCGTAGCATTTGAATTTGTTATCTCAGTATGCTTTTTTTTACGACAAAATGAAACCAGGCTTATTCGTGAGCAGCTTATGAAAATTTCACTTCAAGTGTTGCAGTGGCCCGGTGTTTCTCTCGGGACCCATGTCCCACGTCCTGGCCAGCCCTGACACCGGAGCTGCGGTGAAGGTACGGTTCTGTATTCTGGGATACGTCCCCGATCCTGTGGGTCCTTGCCCTCCAGAAGTGTGAACAGTGGTGAAGGAATAAAGGGTGGACTCTGGTGGGGGACTTCAGCTGGGTTTTATTAAGTCCATGAGGAACTCCTTCACACCCAGAGAGTCAGCCCGTCAAAGCCGGCTTTCCTCTCTGTACAGCACCTTAAGTATGGGGGTGGGGAAATGGGAAGGGGACAGCTTGGAACCAATCCAAAAGGTGAAGGGAGTGACTCCGAACATAAATGAGAGTCAATAGAACAAATCCATACATGAAAGGGAGGCGGAACCGGGGACCCTGCCAATCACTTGACGTCCTCACTAGAACCTTCTAGACATCAGGGCGAGGCTGTAAAGTGATGGACAGGACCCAGAATTGTGATTGACACCTGACAATCACTTGGGGGAAACCAAGAAGGGTTTAACATGGGGTAACATGGGACAAACCACGGTAACTTATACAAAAACAGTATAAAACAAAGAACAGATGCATATAGAAAACCGGTAAAACCCAAAATGCACCACTACAAAGTGTTCTATCAGCTAATTGTTTAGGAGCTCTTGAAGAAATTCCCTAACCATTGAACATGATACTACATTTTATTAGCTACCTCTTGTTGATTCAGAATTAATAGTCTTTCATGGTCTATTTTCATAGATCAAAGTTGATGAAACAGGCCAAATTGCCTGGACTTTAATGGAGTTTAATATGGAAAACGTACTGCAAGCTGCAAGAGAAGGGTTCTTTTGGAGGCCTTTTAAAACCAGTTGCTAAAGGGTGGTGCAGGTAACAAGTCATAAGTACTCTTAGTTGATCGTGAAAATGGCTATTCACTGCTCTTGTGGTCTCTTCTTTGTTTGATTTGCAGAGGTTTGTGCAGCAAACCTGCCACTGAAACCTCATTCTGGGTTTCTCTCAGCCAAGATGTACCTGCTCTTCCTATCATTGCTCAAATTTCCACTGCAGCATGGAAGTTTCCCATTCAGGATGGTACATAGAGGGAACAACACCAAGAGGATTGATTTCTCAGTTCACCAGCAGGTCAAGAAAAGCCTCAGCTATGGCAGAGGCTTCTGTCAGTGGTGCTGTAACTCACTCTGGCGTTGTTCTCGCTGTCTTACTCAAGGTCCTTTACCTGAAATACTGTGCAATTCACTGTCACTGAAAGAGCTTCTGGTACTTCATCCCTGAAGTAGAACATGGTCACTGATGAAAGGCATGGTGTAAGTTTTAAGCATTATTTGACTCACACATATTTGGTTGTGTGTGCCTCTAGTGCTCAGCTTTGGGACCATGAGATGAGATTAACTCATGAATATTTGCATTCGGGGTAGTTGTTCTCATTACATTGATAATGAGTGCTTCTGGATGTACAGTTTCAAGAACTTTAAGAAATGAGCAGGAGGAATTGAGGATGATTGCTTTCCAGAATAGCTATCCATTAAAACTACAAAACAAGCTTGACTATTCTTAAAAGCACGGAGAGCTGAGAGAGAGTAAAGCACAAGGAGTGCAGCCATCTTTTTCTGGAAAACCAGATGGAATAGATGTTTGCTGGGTACAAGACAGCTGAGTTCTAGCACCACCTCTTGGCTCCCACCTGTAGGTATGGGAAGATTCCAGCCAAATAAGTGAATAATGGGAAATCACAAAGCTTGGCCTTTTTTTTGGATAAAAATCCTTACATTCTTCTCTTTTTGGAGAGATGTTATTTCCTTAGCTAGGGGCACAAAGGAAATAACCTGCCAGCCTTACAAAGCGCTGTTGGAATTTCTGATATTTCCACTGGAAATCTGAGCTGTGGATGATTGTCTGTATTGTTTATGTTGTGAAAGAATCAGGGTTTCTACAGTCAATTATAAAATCAATTCTTTCCTTTTTCAGTGTAAGGGCAGCAATGTCAGATGCAAAGATATCTTTCCTAGGAGAAAAGGGATCTTGCCAGTTTTACAGATGGGTTGTATAGCTGCAGTTCTCTTTTTCCTATCACAGTCATGTACGTGTTAGGATCTGTTAAGGGGCTTGTTTATTTTTAATGCAGATGTCATTCACAGACAGAGCACTTCTCAATCAATCTTTGTCCAGACAGGTTCACAAAATAAAACTCCATACTATCCTATTAAAATGTTATCATATTAATCACAAAACCTGTCTCTGGATTGCCTAGTGCCTAAGCCACAGACTGCTTGCCATCAGAGCCCCTGAGCACAGAGCTGCATGACCAGGCCCTGGGACACGGAGTAGGAGGCAGAGAGAGATGTTTGATGGAAGGCTCTGGCATGTGAATGACAGACCCGTGCTGTATTCGTGAGATAGGGTAAAGCACTGTAAAAGTTACTTCTTCAGCACTCAGAAGCATGGTACAATTGAAGGCACATCTAGTTTATGGCTAGTAAGTGAAGCATCTGCTAGTTCCTGAGGGAAAATCCAGCTGGGAGAGATAGTCTGAGATTGGTGTCCTTGGTAGTGAGGGGCATGAGACTGATGCTGTGCTTGGCAAATTGGAGGAGGTTATTTAGAGTGTAAAATATGTATGTCCCCCATCTGAAACTGTGCTATCTAAACATTTCTTTATTTCTCCAAAACCACTAGGAATTATACGTCATGATATCACAGCATTTATTGTCAGAAGGAGAAGTCACTGGAAGATTTACTTCAGTTTAGATTCTGGAAAACATCTTAGTCTGTCTCAAACTACACCCTAGCCATAACTGGAGGCTGAAGGATAAGTAGACAATTTGGTTCTGTTATTGAACAGAGACAGGTTATCAGCAGGTGTCAATGGGCATGAAGAGTTTCACCAGACTGTTGTCTGCAACTCCTCTGAAGTTGGCATCATTGATGTCCAAATCTTGGAGGACTGAAATCAAACTGAACAGGACCTCTAGGATGCTGTGGTGGAAGTATATCAGATGAGAAACTAATTTCTTGTGGCTTCAGTCATAATGACAGATAGTGTGTAAAGATATTTAAGCTATGGCATTCATTCTTTGGAGCATGAGGCAGCTCTGCCTCAAGCTCTGTGTGTTATCTCAAGCAGAGTCATGTAGAGAGACAGAGTTGCACTTCAGGACGGTGTTCAAGATTTAAAATCTGGCCTTGATCCAACTGGGACTTAATTTTCATTCTCTACAAAAGAAGAGTCAGATAACACCTTGTTTTCCATTAGCAGATTTGACTCTTCTTGGTGTTGACTTTAATGGATTTATTAAGGGATTATCATGTACCTCATTTTTGAAATGAAGACCTGTTATGTGGGCACAAAACTGGGATACCTACCCCTTAGCTAGGTATGTAGGACATGTTTTTTATTAAAAGTTTGTCCCCACATGTCACTAAATAGCTGAAGGAGGGAGGATGTGTGTCTTCAGCAAGAGACACAGTACCCAGTTACACCACCAAAAAAAACCTCATGTGGCACAATTCCTACTGTGTCAGAGTGGAAAAGCACATTCTTTCCTTGCTCCCTGGAGGACCTCCTTGAATGTTTCCTGGGTCTGAATAGAGCTCTGCTGGAAATGTTGGTTGGTTGTGAATCTTTCAATTTCTTCTCGTTCATTCCTTCAATTTGAGATTTATTTGTTAATAGAAATAGCGAAAGGATCCAGAGAGAAACCCTTCCTTTTAGGCACAGTCACTGTAGTGGTGAAATTGGAGGTTATCTTGAGTCACAGATATGTGCCCACTGCATTGTTCCTGTAGACGTGATAAAGACGTGATGATGTTAATCACCTGTTGCCATTTAGAAGCCAGTTCATTTACTGATGTCCTTATTTTCCAGTTCACCAGTTTCTTCTTATTGGCATCTCCTTCCCATTGCTATTCTGCAACAGTCAGCCAGCCTCCATCACACAGCTCTGCCAAAAGATCTGCCAAGACAAATAGGAGGAGAGCGTGTGCTTTTCACTTTGAGGCCAAAAAAAGTTTAATTACAGTCAGTGTCAAACCCCTAGATTTTAGGATGCAAAATTTCATCCCCTTTGAGTCAAAACCACTACCTTTTTCCATTCAGGATCATGAATACGGATAGGACAAACAAGGAACTGAGATGAACTCCCTACACTATACCCAGGGATCCTGTTCCTTCCCCCAGCAGCAGAGAGACCCTTCTCACTCTCATGCCTAAGAGCAATCCTGACTAAGCTCCAAGTGCTTTTGTGACAACACTTTTACTGGGTGTGTTTCCAGGTCCCTTGGAATCCAAGTCTCATGGCAGAGGCATTGCTGAGCCCTTGTCCTGAGGTGGCATCCCTTGGAGATTCAGATGAGCTGTCTGGTTGAGCCACAAATTTTTAAAATCTTTCCTAGGGACAAGATACTCATAGAAAACTGAAGAGAGACAACCTTAGGGAGTTTATTATTATTATTCACACTGCTGTCTTACAGCAACACTCAAAGGTCAATTGCACTCACTGTTAACACCTTAAATTTGGTTTCTCTAAAATTATTTTTCACACAGCTTTCACTGAAGGAACTGGAAAAGCCTTATAGGGACATTCCCAACCTTTGTATGCCCATATATGTGGCTGACTCAAAAGATACACTATCAAATCAAGTATTGCCTAAAATTAGACTTTATTTACTGCTTACAGTTCTGATGTTATTTTTTAAGTTTAAAAAAATCTTTGGCTCCTCTGGTAGCAGCTATCTTCTCCTGTTTGAAAGCATCCTAGGAGGAGCTGTGGACTTGAGGCCAACTGTTATAAAGAGGCAACTGTGACTCTCCACTTCAGTAACTAACTCAAAGATTTCATCCTTTCTCTGTCCTTTACAATGAGCTAGGTTATGTCAGAGTTGGGTGTTGAAGAGCTCTTGGCATTTACCCAGATAGTTTTAGCCAAGTTTCAGTTTTACTGGTGACCCCAAGGCACGTACAGCAGCACACAGTGACAGAGTGCTGAGCCTCTGCTGCTCCAAACCCATGTACTTGCACTTGCACAGAGATATGAGGAGCCACCAGCCTCCAGCAAGACTCTTACATGAGATGTAACTGCATTGTCAGAGCAGTGCGAAACAAACTTGGATAGCCCAAGCATCTCTGTGCCCGTTACCTGGGCGAGGCTTGCCTGTAACATCCCTATCCTGCAGCTTTCCCTGGATCCAGTATTCAAACGTGTCCTGGTGCTGTTTTAGCCCAGTCTGTGGGCCTTCATTCTGGGTAGTGTTGGACTGTCTCAGTACAGAGGGCATTTCATTGCTAAACAAAATCAGTTGTATATGGCTAATCACTAACTTCAGTGGTAGTATTTGCAAAGCAGTTTGAGATCTGCTTCATATCAAGTGGCCTAATATCAGACCTGATGCCAGGTCACTGGCACCACTGTATTATGGTGAAGAAGAAGTCAAAAACTTAGTGCTTATGAATATTAATAATCTATATTACTTGATTTTCATATCCATGAGGATAGAACAGAAGGGTTCTTCATGACATCCTCAAGCCAAAGATATACCTGCTTCTAAGCTTCTTGGAAAGTCCTAGTAGTAAAAAAGCAACTAAAATACCTCATTGCTACATGCCTTTACTCTTCCAGTATCAGCAGTTAAGAATAAAGTCAGTATTTCCCTTCAGACTAAAACTTTCCTATGACACTGACAAAATAATATATGGTGATGTGTGTGTGGCAGTGCCATCCATAGCCCCTGTCACGACATCTGTAATGATGAAAAAGCAAAAGAAAGAAGAAGGAAACCATCCAGTGAATCAATTCATTAAGCGCATGTTTTGCAATTACAGCAACCCACAGTGATATGGGGAATGGTTGAGAAATATTAGCATTTTGTCTGGTGGAGACTCATAAATTCTCCACTTATTGGCTGGCAAGATTTGCATTTTTATTCTGTACTTTGATTCCTTCACCCAGTCTTTCATCTTGGCTCTATCAAAACCTACTCCAGACAGTGCAGCCCTGAATTAGGAGGACCAGACAAAAAGTCCTGCCAAAATTCTAAGAGTAAACTGTAGTTTCGTATTAGCATTGTCTTCTCACAAAAATGAAGTGTTTTCAAATAAAACACCATTGGCCTCTGGCTTAGAGAAGTGTTTGTTGATCTTGTACACCAGAAATGCTGATGAAAACCAACTTCATGTTCCCAGCTAAATTAATACTACTATTTACTATAATGTACTGCTTGAATTGCAGTAGCACTTAGGATTCCTAGTCACAGACTAGGGCATTGCTGTGCTAGACACCAGGCAGGCATGGTACAAAAAAGAAAGTCCCTTCCCTAAAGAATTTGCAGTCCCTGGCATGAGTATGGTCATTACAAAGACAACAATCCTTTTTTCCAAGAAACGCCTCATCTTGTTCATTATCCCTTGCAATTAGTCTCGTGGGGCTCCACTTCCAGCAACATGCACCTGTTAAGTGCAGCCTAGTTGGAGCTTAGAGAGATTTCGATTCTCCTATTTTTTAATGAACAACAAATGGTGCATTAGAGATGTTTGCTACTTCAAATATTCAGACATCTGAATTTCTAATTGTTTAGCATTAGTCATAACTTAAGTAGGACAGAGCAGGTTCTATATATAGCTCGTTGCCCAGCCATTCAAGATAGATAGTGTGTTTGTATTTCTTCCCATATTTCCTCACTTGAAAAGAGGGAGAAGGCAGTTGCAACATCTCAAGTACTCCGAATGGTTCTGCCCTCATCTCCTTTTCCCCCAGATATTGAGACTGTTTTCAAAATCATAAGATTTTTAAAGAAGATTAATTCTCAGTTCTTATGGTGTTTTTTTGGGGATTCTCAGCTCTGATTATATAGCTGGATGATGTCTTTAAGCTTGAAAATTAATTTCATTTTAATTTTTTAGCAACTGTTGAAATCATAACAAGATTCCAGGAGCAGGAGTTGCCCTTGGTATCACAGAAGTCCTTTAATTTCACTGATCACTTTCCTTCTCTAGTCAGTTTTCATTTTTCGGTCTCATTCCCATCTTACATATACTCTCACATATGAATATATCATGTGCTTTACATTACTGCGTCCAGCTCTGAGGTCCTCAGCACAGGAAACACATGGACCTGTTGGAGTGAATCCAGAGGAGGACCACTAAGATGATCAAAGAGCTGGAACACCCCTCCTATGAGGAAAGGCTGAGAGAGTTGGGGGTGTTCAGCCTGGAGTAGAGAAGGCTCTGGGGAAACCTCAGGGTGCTTTCCAGTACCTAAGGAGCTCTGATGAGAAAGATGGGGAAAAACTTCTGCAGGGCCTGTTGCAATAAAACAAGGGGTAATGGCTTTAAATTAGAAGAGGTTTGATTGAATTTAGCTACAAGGAAGACTTTTTCTTATGATGAAGGTGCTAAAACTAGAAGAAATCTAGAACAAAACTAAAACTATTGCCCTGAGAGGCAATAGATGGCCCCTCCCTGGAAACCTTCAAGATCAGCTTGGATGGGGCTCTGCTTGAGTGGAAGGTGTCCCTGCTTATTGCAAGGGGGCTGGACTAGATGACCTTTAAAGGTCCCTTCCAACCCAAACTATTCTGTGATTCTATGATTATGAAGGAAATCCTGGCTCACAACAAGCACATATGGTGGATGTTTTGCAACTGAATGAGGGTTTCACTTCCTGAAAATTCAAACTCCAGCATTTATTCTATCACTTTCTTCTACAACAGGAGAACAGTGGGTTGGCCATTGAAAAGAACATAGATCCAGAAGTTTGCTCAAATCTCTTCTGCCTGGATGCTGGAAAATGCCACAACAGCTCAGTTGTGCTCAAATATTTCTCTTGAATTTTCTAGTAGTGCTCAGATCCATTACCCAGGCTGCCTGGTTCCCCCATGCTTGTGACATGGCTACGACATCAGAGCAAAATGCACTAAATCTTGCTGCTGACACTAATGGCTGATGACAGGCCTGGTGCTGCACATGACAAGATCAGGGCAGGGTCCCTGGTGCCAGTGGTGTGTTTGAAGGCTGAAGCCATTGCTGGCCCAGTGGTCTTTCCCATGGGGACATCCTAGCTGGGCAGACAGGCTCTCATCTGCTCCCGGCCTTTTGTGGACAGTTCTTGACAGACTTCCTGGAACAAGCCTGCCAACAGCCACCCATAATATGGTTCCAGCATTGTGGGCTCCCCTCCGTGGCCCTCTTCCAGCCCCAAGTTAAGGGTCAGTTCTGGACTCTAACCTCCCAGGGTGGAGAGGCACTGTGGAATTCCCTCCCTGCCCTTCCCTGAAGGTCCACCCTGGTTTTCCCCTTGGCCAGTGGTTGTGGCCAGTGGTGTGCCCAGTGCCTGCCCTCCCCTTGCTTGGCATCCCCTGTTTTGCCCACTGCTGCTCATCGTGTCTGTGCCTGTCCATTTCTCTGCCACTCTGAACTGATCCTGGCTATCTCAGTGGCTTGTGCCAGATGCATGCCAGATGCAAACCCAAATCCTTGTCCTTGCCTCCGTCTGCACCAAGGACAGACAGACAAACTGGGTACTCAGCTAACCAGCAAAATTTCTTTCATGGCCAAATGTACCCAGACACCAAGACAACCAGGAATACCAGTTGCTCCTGGGACATGCCTGTTTGATGGATTTCCTTGTTGCTACCATGAACTGTGAGATCAGTTCCTGCAGCATTATCATTAAGAGCATAGAGGGCTCATGCATGTGCCTGTGCAGCCTTCTCCAGCCCTTGTTTGAGAACAAGAATAGCAGCTGATAAGTCTTGTGAGGTATATGTAAAGGTCAGCTGTTGTCTCCCTGGGTGAGGGCTGTCAGGAGGAGAGAGGCACAGCACTTTCCTGCCTGCATGCTTCTCACAGCTTCTGCAAGTCCTTTCCTTGCTCAGAAGAAGAGAGCAATTCTGTGATGCCTCCAGAAGTGCTTTCTGGGGCTGTCCAAGGGGATATAGGAGCAGTTCTCCCTGTGTTACCCTTGCTGGTGGGGATATCCCCCTGAACAGGCAGGGCTTTGGGTGAAGGGAAGGCTCTGGAGGGACAGTAGGTCCATACTTGGGATTCCTGGGTAGTGCACATTGCCCCTGCTCAACTGGGGGTCAGGCACTGACCTGCAAATCCATCCTTGTGTGAGCTTCTGGGAACGGCTGTGATCCTCCCAGACATGGTGGAACCAAGAGGACATTCCTGAGGAATTTTTCCTTACCCATAATATTATGTCTTGTGAGCAGACATCTAGGATCAAGAATAGGAATATGAAGTTGATGAAAATAGTCCTCTGGTTGAGCTATTGAACTTGGTCTCAGACAATGCAAGATTCACTTCTGCTTCTTAGACAATTCCTGGATAGATACCTTATTTCTTCACCCTCTAATGCCGTTTTTCCCACTGGAAAGTTTGGGAAATTAAGATGATTTCCTCTCTCTCTCACAGGACTGTAAGAAAATCTGGTACAAGTTATAGGTGGAGCTCTGCTGTAAGATTGAGGTGCACCACAGAAAATCTCTGTGACAGGAGCATGTGACTTCCTTCCTGGAGCAAGGCGATTGAAAAATGAAAGAGAAATTAAAAGTGAAAGAGAGAATTTTGAAGACTTCTAGGGTCAGAAGCAAGGGCAGATAGCTGAAATCCTTATCAGTTTCATTCTTCATCCTGATGTACAACATACCTTTTTGTATTTAATTGATTTATTTTGATTGATTTTTATAACTCACTTTAATTGAGGTTCTCTATGATTATTCTAGCAAGTTCAGTCTGCTGAGGAATAATAGGCAAATGTATTTTGTTCTTAAAGTGACTTATCACCTTCAGGCACAGTGAAAACCCTGAATTTTTCTTTTTCTCCGAGTTGTCCTAGAATCCATAATATTCATAACTATCAGATATAGATTTCTTTGTATCAAGACTAGCAAAAGGTGAAATGGAAGTGTGATGTACATATGTCCCAGTGCATGATTGTTGGCATCTCAGAGTGGGTGAGATGAGCTGAGTTCACCTGAAATAGTCAGACTGTAAGATCATGTGTCTGATCACAGGGATCAAGAATGATGGGCATCACATGAAGGGGTATTGTGAGACGTGGAAGTGTTTGCTGAACTCGGCAATGCAAAAAAATCCTCACTGCCTTCTGACAAAGTGGTAATGAAATATTGCTCTGTGGTAGAAAGCTGATCTACATCTTCCATGTTTGTAGTTGGACATCTTTAAAAATACCTGGGGTAAGAGCCATACCCTCAGTTTAACATCATCCCCTCTGTATGACCATATTTAGAACTGTGTGATCTCTCTGCTATGGTCACTCAGTGAGGAGGGATTCTTCTCATTGCTGTCTAAGAATTCAGTGACCAGGCAAAGGTGGTTGTCTGCACTCCCTTTATAGACAAGGTGAATGTCTCCAGAAACCTGAAGGTGCTCTATTGCAGTGGGGTGCATCATGCTCTGGGCATGCTTTTGCTTTCCCTTAGCTACCTCAGAGTAGCTGTAATTGCTTTTCAGTAGGTGCCTGAGTTTGAGATCACCAAGGTTAAAGAGCAAGAGCACTCAACCCAAGTCAGAGGAAAGGAAATGGGCCTCAATAGTGCTTTTTATTTCTAGACAATGTTATTTTGTGATTCACTAAAATTTCTGTTTGCTCCTGATGTTTGCAGAATGAGTCAAATATGAACAGTTTTCTTACAAAGGGTATGCTAATCTCAAACAAAAATCTCTAATCCAAATGTACCTGATATGCTCCTTGTCTTCCTTTTTCGCCCCTCTGGTGAGAAGCCAAGATTTCTTCTGTTGCAATCTCCTTCAGGAGTGACAGCTGACATTTCACTCAGAAACTAGTGACTCTGGAGAAAGGACTTTTATATTCCTAGGCAGTCAGTTCTGCATTTGAAGTGCTGAGGGAAGTACTTTTTTGGTTTATGTATCTGTGATATTTTATATTCCTCATTATCAAGGCATCCGACTGTCTCACAGTGTTCCCTGCATTGCTGCAAGCCCTCTCACACATCACTCAGGATCTGTGAGGAAAGTGGGGTAATAAGACCATGCTGGCTCAGAAACAAGCTTTTGTGAGACACTGCAGACCATGCTCAGAGCCAGTGGTGAGGAAAAAAATGGAGTAGAAGAAACTGGCAGGTTGTACAGCTCTTGTGAAAACTTGAGGACCCCAGCCTGCTTCTATGTTGCATTTGCTATACCCGGATTTTTTCAAGGGACTGTCTGCCTAAAGAGACCTTAGTAATATTGTAAATTATTAAAAACATAATATAACCTGTGCCATTTCTTACTGGAATCAATCTTTTGGAGAAATGCAGCTCTGTCTTATCCAGATTTCACCCCTAACACCAAAAAAATATATTATTTGGATCAAAAATCTTCTTTCTTTACATTGACAGTTACATTATTTTAAGAGGTTTTTGTGTTTTTAAAGAGTATGTTAAACCTAAAAATGGAGACACTGTGATAAAACCCACCCCAGAGCGCATCTGAAGGGTTTGAGTTTAATAAGTACCTCTTACATTTTCCATCAATTGATTGAACTTAGCTCCTGTTTCTTTGAACCTCTTGTTCTCACTGAAAGCCGTGCTGACATGCTTTAAAAGCATACAAATAACTGCTGCTGTGACTTGCTACACAATATATTCTGTTCTGTAATACACATTTCAGTTCATGAATGCCTGAGCAAAAAGTGGTAATGAAGAACTAAATCTCTGGTACTACTACTTGTTTTTCCACTTGTTTCTTCATGATGCACAAGATCTGATTCTTTGGCACTTTGCCAAAAGCATCTGAGGCTGGAGCTAGGTCTAACTTAAATTGAAGTTTAGCAGATCCCTAAGGAGATGCTCAGAATTGGGCTGTGGCCAACCTCATACATTACGTGGTTTTAACTTTGTTATTTTATTAAGGAAATGGAGTTGAAGTTTATCACTTAATTCGCATCAATAGCATGTGATCACCTGTTCTGTCCCAAATCCTCACCATGATGGGAGACACTCAAGTGAGTCAATTGTCTAGGCAAGATAAAACCAGTAGGTTTTCTGTAAAGTTCTCCAATTCAAAGGAAAGGATATGATTGATGTTTCAACTGAGGCAGTGGAGAAGGAGGACTGAGAGGCACTGGCAAAGATGATGGGATGCAAAAATGGAAGAACACTTATTACACATGGAATGGATGTTGGGCAGAAGTTATTTCTATAGGCAGCACTTCCTCTTGAAGAGGTCAGAGGGCAAGAAACCCAGGTGGAGACATTGATGTAATATGGTCTGGAGCCTAAAGACATACTGGTCATGGGAGGACACTTGGAAAAAACTCCACGTGGGATTAGGACAGGCTGGAGGGGAGGGCTTAGCTGAGGAGGGCAAACAGGGAAAGCACACGGCCATGGATGGGGTTGAAGAGGTGGGGAAGATCAGCTAGTGGAGTCGAGAAGGGGAAAAAAGAGTAGTTGTTGCCTCCACAGAAGCAGTGGGAAAGCAATGGAGAGGAGCAGGGGCCAGACCGCAGAGCGGGTGCCGGCAGAGAGGAGCCGGGGCCGGGACGAGCAGGCGGGATGCCAGCGGTGGCCGGGCAGAAGGAGCGGAGCGCCCCCGGGAGACGCTCCCTGCCCCGGCAGATGCTCCCGGGTGGCCCTGGCGGCTGTCTCGGCCTTCCCCGCCATCCCGGGGCCTTTCCGCCCCTCTCCCGTCGGCGGGGTCCCTGGCAGCTCCGTGGCCAGCGCTGCCGCGGGTCCCTCCGGGCACCGGCACCTGCTCCGCCTCTTCCCCGCGGGCTCGGCTGCGCCCCTGCCCGCTGTGCAGGGCGAGCGCTGCCCCGGCCCGGGCCGACCCCGCGAGTGGAGCGAAGACGGGACCCACACAAAACACGTACCCCGCGGAGCCTCCTGCGCCGACCAGCCACAGCCGCCCCGGGCGGGCTCGGAGGCGGTGGAGGCCGGGGGCCGGGAAAGACCGGGGATGGAGAAGGAGATTGCCCGAGTTAGCAGCCCCGGCCCCGCTCGGGCCGGGTCCCTTCCCGCGGGCCGGCCCGTGAGTGGAAAGTTTCCCCGGAGTGACCTCTCATAGTACGCGCCCGCTAGGAAATCTCATTCAAGTATTTTTGTCAATGGGGTGGGGGGGGCATCCTGCTCCCCGGCCCCCGGCCCGGCTGACGTCACTGCAGAGGCGATAAATATCTGTTGATATAATTGGACGTGAGATTTGGGGTTGCGATAGCGAAACTCGGCCCATCGCCGCTCCGACGGGCCCCCATGATTTATTCAGCAGTAGATCGGGGCACGCAATCGGGCTGTCAGGAGAGCGTCAGCTTATTAGGCAAGTTCTGCGTGATTCCAGGAGAGGGTCTAAGCTATAAAAATCCCGCACCCCGGCTCTGATTAGTACCAAATCTGATCCCAAGTTCGCCGGGAGCCGGCTCCGAGGGAGAGCGAGAGGAAGGGACGCCGGGCACCGCCGAGACCCGCCGCCGCCCGCCCTGCCCTACCGCCGCCACCGCCGCCCCAGGTAGGTGCGGGGCCGCGCCCGGGCGAGCAACGGACGCGCTGCCCTGCGCTGAGCGGGGCTGAGCGCCGCGTCCCGCGGGATACGGGGAACTGTCCTGGCCGGGCAACGAGCGGGAAGGTGGGGAACGGGCACTCGAACCCCACACCTCGTGGGGAGAGCCTCCCTGCCACAGGCACCCCGCGTTTCCCCTGGCCCCCGGGTGGGTGAAGAGGCGCGGGTCGCGGACACTCGTGCACCCTCCGCAGGGGCTCAGCCCAGCCCGGTCCGCGGGAGCCGCTGCCGGAGCCGCCCCGCGGGGCTCTTCCGCGGGGTTGTTCTGCGAGGAGCGGCCGCCTCGACGGCGCGGGTGGACGGGCCGGGGGAGCGCGGCCGGGGGTGCGTGCGGAGCGCGGAGGGGCGCGGAGGGGCGCGGAGCGACGCGTTTCAGCACCGGGACAGCGGCGGCGGGGACGCCCCCTCCCCGGCCGCGCTCTGCCCTCCCCGCCGCCGCGGCTCGGCTTTGTAACCCAACCCCCGTCCCCCGTCTGCCCCCGCAGGTTTGGGCCCCGATCATGAAGATCCCGCTGCTGGTCTCCACGGGAATTCTGCTGGTCGCCCTCCTGCCCTGCCAGGAGTGCAGAGCTCTCAGCAAGAGCCCGGCACCCGCCCCTGGGGCTCTGCACCAGCCAGATTTCTTCCAGCAGCAGCAGCAACAGCCGCAGCAGCAAACTCTGCCCGTCCTGCTCCGCATGGGAGAAGAGTATTTCCTGCGCCTGGGCAACCTTCACAAGAGACCCGTTGGCTCTTTCTCCGCCTCCTCCAGCAGCACCAGCCACCTACAGCCCGAAGCCTCCGCCAGCAACTTTTTCCGGGCGGCGGTTCAACAGCTGCAGCAGCTGCCCGAGCGCTCGCCGGGGAACCGAGAGGACGGCGAAGCCGAGGGTGAGGCCGTGGAGAGGGAGAAGCGATCCGAGGAGCCCCCTATTTCTCTGGATCTGACTTTCCACCTCCTGCGAGAAGTCTTGGAGATGGCCCGAGCCGAGCAGTTAGCGCAGCAAGCTCACAGCAACAGGAAACTGATGGAGATAATCGGGAAATGAAACGGCCCCTCCCCGCCTTGCCAAAGAGATTCCGCAGTTAGCACAAGAATAATTACACCGTCAGATGTACCATAGTGCTGCTCTGATGTCATCTCTTTATTTTTATATAGCTTTAAACCTAGAAGGGTGTACTCCGAACAGCCTCTGTCCCTTGACTAGCATGCACAACCGTGTACCAAGTGCAGAAACACGAGTGTCGTTCGTAACCTCCCCTACCTTTATTTATTTCTCCATTTCCCAGTTATTCTAGTGCCATCGCTACGTAGGGATGTGTGAGCATTGGAAGAAATGGTGCCAAGAAGACAGAAAACTTTTCTGCTGGGGGCAGGGAGGTGGGAGGGGGAATCTCTGTAAGCTACTTTCAATCCACTTTTTTTTCCTGTAAACATTTTCACAATAAAACATCTTTTCAGCGCTCGGTCGATTTGGTTGTGTAAGAGAATGTTTAATATTTATATTTTTAATAAAAGCTGCAAAGTAAAGACGACTTGATAGACTTTCTTGCCTAGACGCCTGAGGGCTGCTCCGCCTCCCTCAGCGCACACCGGGGCGGGGGAGCACCGCGGCCGCGGACACCCAGAGGCGCGGGGAGCCCTGGATCTCCCCCGGGGCTGTTTCCCCCACCGCCCCGGGGAGCCCCGGCTCCGCGGGCTCTCCCACAAGCGCGCCCCGACGCCGCCGGCCCCGAACGGGGGCTGCCCCCGCCGCCGCCCTCGGCGCAGGCTGCTCCCGGGAACGGGGTGTCGAGGGCAAATCGATGCCTCTCAGTGCTGCCGAATCCCACCTCTGCAGCCCCGCGAGGGGCTCCCTGGCTCCTGCCGCTGTGGCCGGGATCGGGCAGCCTCCTCCCGCCGGGGAGCAGTGATGGGAAAGCGGTGAGGCGCTCCCGCATCTCTTTTGCGTTTTCGCATCCTCCCCGCACCCCAAAAGGGCAGGTTCCCCCCTGCTTCGGCTTCCCCCGTCCCGACGGCGGTGTTCAAGCAGGGACCCTCCCGGGGGCTTACTGGGAGGCGGCAGTGGGTGTGCAGAAACTTCCCGCGAGGAGCTGGGGAAAATTTCCAGGACGACTGGAAGAAAATAGTAAATCCCTCACCCCGAACCAAATCCCAGGGAAAAACTGCTCCAGCAGCCGGAGGCGATGCGGTGGCGGTGCTGGGCGGCGCTCGTTCTGGGCTGTGCGAGTTCCCAAGCTTTGCGCGGAGCTCGCCTGTGCAGCCCTCCAAAACTCTCGCAGGAGAGATTTCCAGGGAACGTTCTCCAGAGGAAACAGATACCAGCGAGTGTTGATGCCACTCGGGCCGGTAGCAACGGGTGTCCAGGGCAGGGGTTGACCCCACACAGCCTAACCAGCCTGCACTGCCAGCTCACCAGTCCTGCTGGGGCACAGCGCAGCCTTATGGCCCCACACAGGCCCCTGCCAAAACAGCGCGCTGAGGGCCTGGCTCGGGGATTTGGGAAAGATCCACACGTAACCCTAGTGCAGAGCTTGACACCTGGTCCCCTGTGGCACCAAGCGCTCCCGGCAGCCTGCCAATCTCTTAAACACTACTGAGTGTTGGCACCCTACTCCCAGTGACAAGAATCGCAGAGTGTTGCCTTCAGTACAACTTGCAGAGCCTCTTTTAAAACACAAATTTGGTTTCATTTGATGGCTCAACATCTGCAATGCACATAGAACAGGACAGTCAGCATCTGCCTTTTCTACAGCACAGCACAGGGGCTTTGAATTAAACCTTGAGTGAGTACCTGTGACCACCTTATTGCACTCTGGTTTCATGTAAGAACATGTCCCCTTTGACACACACACCAGTGGCTGAGAAGACACTGACACATGTTACGGCTGGACAGACTGGGCAGCACTACAGCAACTGCCCCACATACTCAGAGCTGTGTGGGCTCTTGGCAAGTGCTTTTGATACGTACATCTTCCTCACTCCTGCCACTGGGAACCTTCCGTACAAATAATGTGTTTCTGTGAGTGTCGTCTGCTGTGGCTTAGTAGGAAGAGCGAGTGCAAAGGAAGAAATGGCAGCTTCCTTCTTCCCTCCCGTGTTCAGCCTCCGCAGCCTGGGAGGCACCAGTACTGCTAGACACAACCCTGACTTGGGGCTGCCAAGGACATGACAGTGTCACTGAAGTCACCAGCACTGACAAGCGGGGACGCAGGAGGATACTGAGGAGGAACACTGTTTTGGCAAAGGATGCTACTAGAGAATATCATACCAGCATTTTAGCTAAGAACATTGGTGAAGTGTTTACACCTACATGGGGACGTGCCATCAAGTGAGTTACAAAACTAGCAGTGCTCAGCCTAAAGCTGTAGTGATGCTTCTTCCCCCTTGGAAGCAAGAAATTATTGGAAAACACTCTGACTACAATACATATAAGTAATCTGTCCACACACTCCCCTCCCTCTCAGGTCTGTCAATTCAAGTGTGTGATGTGGAGGTCAGCTGAGATCCTAGGAATGAAACCTGCTTGGATGTCCCTTCCCAGGCCAGTTTCTTTGCTGACTGCAGCCAGGCTGCCTGAGCTCATGGTCCTTCCGAGGAGAAGCACACCAGAAGCCAGCCAGAGTGAGTCATCATTCATTCAGTGAGTTCAACCAGGAGAAGGAGAAGACATGACGAGCCGGCTCGTCACCCCTCTCACTGCTCACGGGAGCTTCCTCCACTCGTCCTTGAGGGCATGGTTCAGAACCAGCCTGCAAAGGAAGGAAAGGTTGATAAATGGAAGAGGAAAATACGAATTGCATTCAAATCCATAAGATGTCACAATGTGCAGGGAAACACAATGAAGTGGGAAAGAAGGGAAAAGGCAGGGAGCGTGGAAATTTGGAAAGTTAAGACAAGACTTCCAACACCAAAGAAGTCAGAGGGACTTTTGGCATGACCAGCATCTGAGGAAGGATTATGCTGGGGGAGCGTGTTGCATCTGTGCAAAGGGCTTAGTCCTGATTTGGACCTCTGGAATATTATTGCACTGAAGGTGATAAATGCCTGTTCAGAAGTGATCCTGAGCCAGCTTGGCTTGTGTAGCGCTGGGCCTCCAGATTGATGTGAACCAGAGCCAAATGTTATTGCCAGTGCATTGCCACTCAAAATGATACTTGTTCTGCTGTTATGAAATCTGCCTTGGAAGTGTTTTCTCTCTTTTTTTTTTTTTCTTTCCTTTAAAGTCTTCTAATATTTATTTCACTTCAATTTAACTCAGAGGAGGAACAGGAAATAAATAATAGATATAAATACAGATATAGAGATATAAACTTCAGTTACAGCCCTCTTTTTTTTTGCATAGGTATCCTACACTTACAGTAGAAAAAGGAATCTGCACATGTATACTGTAGCTGCTAATAAAAGGATTTTCTAAATTAGTTGAATATTTAACAGACCAGTGTAATAGGCAGAAATATTTTACTAATTCCAGATCCCTTTGGCAAAGAATGAAGACTGCTTTGCGATAGTATCAGGAATCCTGTTGAAGATAAAATATATAAAAATTGGTGATTTGCTAGCTAAGGAAAGTCTTGTGTCTTCATCATTAAAACCACAATTTAGCTTGCAATATACACGATTTTTTTGCCCTTTGTACTCCTAGATGCACACATACATTATTGTACATTCCCAAAATCAAACCAGCCAGTCTTCTTTGTGCTGGGTTTTAGCTTACTTTGGAAACCTCAGCACGGTCTCGGATGAACAATTTGATGTCAACATACTACTCAATAGAGGGCAAATGACAAAGTAGTATCCTCTGAATTCCAACATCTCAATCATTTATAGAATTGTCCTAAACCAGAAAATTACTAAAGCAGTGTTGCTCACAGACACATCCAGGAATAAACATTGAAGCCAGGATGTTTATGAAGAACTGAAGCATGGGATGCACGATTTTCATAAGCATTTTTGTAAGAACTTACTGTTAAAGTGTACTACAAGAATAAGTAAGAACTAGTGGTATGTTAAGTATAAATTGTCTATTGGGCTTCATTCCAGTTACTATCTATTTAAGTGTCACCAACAAACAAGAGAATATGAAGGTATAAAAGAAATACATCTCTGTTTCTTCATATCTAATTAGGGTTCACAGTACCATTTTTATCAAGATCTTTGATTGCTCTAAATTGAAACAGCCCTATTAATTTCAATGAAATATTATCTGAGAAACTGCTTTACTATTTGAAATGTGGACCAATCTTTGACTTAGATTCATATTTTCAAAGCAAGGCACTCATTGCAACTTACTGCAAAACCCAAACATGGATCTTGCAGATGAAAACAGCTTTTGCCTGCTAATTTTATAATGTGTTTTATCGAGACCACAAGCATGGTGAAAACATGGGAGAAACAGCTGCCTACTTGATGCAAAAGCCCATTTCCAGCAATGCTGGTGAGAAGGGCGGTCGCCCAGGCTCACGCAAAAGTATGGTAAAGACTTGGGCCCAGGGGGCCAGACCTTCAGCTGAAAGGCAGGTAGCTAATTGAGGCCTGATTGTAGAAGATCTGCCTCTTAGCCCTGGAAAGTGCTGACTGCAAATCTTTCAACCTGATTACACTAAATACATGGCTAGACTTTCTGAGTTATGAGGCATTTGGCACTCTCTTGATCTTGGTAGATGCAGGAGCGTAGGTGGTTTATTAGTCGTTTCTGATGCTGAAAATGTTGCCTTTATTTTTGGAAGGGCAGTCAGAGTGCCCAGACTAGCTAAGAGTAATTTTAAAACTGGTTGTACCATTTTGTGCACCAAGCCCTCAGCAGTGTGTGCAAGCAGAAATGGGACAACCCTCCCCACTTTTCACCCTATAAAGGAATAGGACTGGCAAGAGGTTTAAAACACAATTCCTGCCTTTTTTTTTTTTTTTTTTTNTTTTTTTTTTTTTTTTTTACTTTAATCCACACTGGTACCTTGCCACTTCTCTTCCTGTGCAAGGAAGGCTTCCTAGTTTAGCACTTCCACTTGCTATTCTAACCAGCCACTATTCAAAAATTACATTAAATCAAGATTAACTCCAAAGCAAAGAACTACGTACGAGTTTAAAGTTGTGCTGAGTGTTTCATTTGAACCCAATGTATAAGAAGAAAGAAAGAAAGCACAATGCAATGACAGACTGGCAAGCTGACTGCATTACCCTGCTAACCACTGCTGCTGGTACATTTCAAGCAAAACAATCTTTGTCTGCATCGCTGCCAGAACTGTATTTCATAATGTGTTAACTCCTTCATATTTTGCTGCGATGACATCTTCCTGTGTCAGCAAAACAATGTTGGAACTCCAACACATTCCCACTGGGTTTGGCTGGATGAGGCATTTGCTCCCTGCGCCTTGCTGCACTCAGCAGGCTGCTAGTCTGCAATACCTTGATGTGCCTTTCCAAGACCAATCATTTTCCATCACACCCAGCCAGGAGTGAAGCAAGCACAAAACTGACAGTAGGGCCATTACTTGGCTTTTAGGCTTGTGTTTTCACACCTGTGACACTTCAGTGTTTGTCTCTGAATCATCCAGTGACTGAGGTATGCTCTCTTCGTGTAAGACAAGAAACCGTCAAAAGGTGCCAGCAGCAACTTCGTCCATGTTATTTAGTCTATTCTTTCCTTTCAACAGCAGCCCCACACACTTCAGAGTTATACACTGTGCTGGGATTGTCCAAGACAAAGATTTCAGCTGTAGATTTTACAGAAAAAGTCCTGTTTTGAACCGGGCTGTGATTGTGAAAGACAGAATGCAGAAGCAGGTCACTGGGATTAAGGCATCTGACCGCTCTGTAGGTCCTTGTAATCTCATGCTGGATTATCTCGCTCTCCCTGTTACTGCAACCCTACTCTGCTCCCAAAGGAAAGCTCAGTGCTGAGCACGGCACAGCCCTTGCCACACGCCTTTAAGACAGTCCAGATTCAACACTTCGTGTCTATCCATTGCTGTTAGGTAACTTGTCAAGCTTCTACCTGAGCTTTATCTTTGCCTTGGAGATCTCATGGGTAGGACTTGTTTCTCACATTACCTAGAATAACAAGTCCCAACCCTTTGGGTCCCTAAAAGTAATAAGGAATAACTAAAGTGTTTACCTCAGATTACATTAATCACATTAGGCCAATGCTGAGAGAGTGCTGAATGCTTACACTTTGATTTATGTTTTCCCCTGTGGTGTTGAGTGACATCAGATGGTGCTTTCAATAAGCACCAGGAATTTTCACCAGGCCAGCTCATGAAGTGGGGAGAGAAGTACAGCATGCATGACTGATGGTTGGTTTTGTTCCTCCCATAAGCAAAGTCCAGACCGGAGTTTACATGCCAGTTTTATGGAGGTGCTGAGTAACCACAACTCCCACTGAGCAGCCATTCAGCACTCCTCAGCATCTGGCATGCTAGAATTTGCATGAATAAACACTATAAGGATCTCAGAATTGAGCCTGATGAGTAATTTCAAAGTTGCAAATATTCAGCATCTTTCAGTATTTGCTTCCTTAAGCAGGGCTCTACTTAAATCTGTGTAAGGTTCTTGTAAAAGGGTGTGGAGATGACGAAAGAGGTCAGTGGGATGGTTTGTCATAGCTTTTTCATTTATTAGGTCCCAGCAGTTATCCTATTTATGCTGGGGAAAAATATGTAGACTAGACCTTTTAGATATTTGAAATACAACAAAGTCTACACATTGTCTTCTGCTTTACCAGCACTAATCTTTGTAGCCTTTAGGTACAAAGGCTGGGATCTGTATTGACAAATTTTAGTCATCCAGAAACAAGATATTCACTCAAGCAAACTCCATTCATCCCCTCTAATGGGAGTGATTGGAGAAATGCACAACCAGAGAGTGATTTGTCCCATCCTCAAATAAGTGGTTTGCCCTCTGGAGGTACCTGCTTCTTTCTGCTGACTCTACAGACACGCTGGGTGACCGGGTTAGACTAGATCTGGCTTTTAAGCAATTATACAAGAAAGAATCCAGCCAAGTATTTCGGAATATCAAAAAACTCCTTGATAGGGATTCAGAACTTTGACTGCAGTATTGTTTTACAAGACCACAAACTCTTAAATTTAGGAAGTGGGGAGGAAAGGTGAAGGGCTGAATATGGCTTCATAATCTACTTTAATGCAGATGGATGAGGTGGTTGGTTACAGCCTATATGAAGGTTTTCTGGAGCAACAATGCTAACCAGAGCAGGTTCTGCCCCTTGGGTCCCCATTCACCTCTTCCTGCTTTGGTTCCATGGTTCATTGCACATTTGCATTGCTGCAGCTCTTTGAAGGGCTGTGCTAAGAATGGGAACGACACTGGAACGACACCCATTTTTTTGTTGGTTTTTTTGAGGTGAAGGAAGATATTTTTAAACCTGGATCATTTGAATGATTTGATTTCAGCATAGCTCAACAAGCAGCTGCCTCAGTACAAATGCCCAGTAAGTGGTGGCATCTGGGCAGCAAGAGGCAGGGCCATTTGGTAAAAAAACCTCCCGAATAGCCTTTGCTGCCACAGGAAAAAAATGGATCCACGCCCTTAGAGGCACATGAACTATCCAGTGCCTTTGCTGCCTCCTCTTGATTCAGCAGGAGAGCAAGGGCGTGAATTTGTTAGAAAGTGTGGGTCTTGGAGAGAGTGAAAGTACAGGTTTCTTCCAGGGTTTCTGTAACCTCAGAAAATGAGCTAGAAATTAAATTTAATTCCCATTTTTAGCTGGCTTGTTTAGAAACAACCCCTGGTGTTGACAAGAACAGGCATGATTAAAAAATGCTAGCTGGTTGCAAAGCAATCACAGAATTTGTAGGCTATGTTTGTCTGCCTCAAATGTCAAGTGTTACACTTCTGGCACTCAACCCTGCCAGGCAGCGGAAACAAAGGGAGCACAACAGGTTATTTTTAAATAGTTTAAACTTTAGTTCAAGCATTTTGTTTTCATATTTTTATGCAGTCTAGCTCCTTCAGCATAACACCTGGCAGCTGTCACAACAATATTGTTTCAAAGCTAAGAGGCTGCTTATTTTGCATGGATTTTTTTTTTTTATCAGTAGGAATCAACAGAGCATTCTACAAAATATTTGCTACAATTACCTGCCACAGAGACACATAAGGTTGCAGGCAAAATTATATGCACAGACAAGCCCCATCAGATCACTCTCTTAACAGTGGTCAGTAAAGATTTTTAGAAGTCCATTGGGAGGAAATGCCTTTCTTCCATAGATTGTCACTATATTACAATCAACATTATGTGAATAATGTCTAATCGAGAGTCTCTTACATAATGATCTCAAAGTGGTAAAATATATTTCAGAGGAAAACAGCCCAGCTGGCTTATTTTGGTATAGGTCCCATGCATCTCCACAGGACATGGAGGTCCAGACACTTGAACCTGTGGTGGAAACTGCATTAGAGCAAGGTGTGGGAGAGTTTTCTTCTCAGCATTAATTGGGACAAATGAAATACAGTTCCCTTATGTAAGTCACCTATTTTTTCATAACTCAAAGAAGAAAAGGCAGAAATAACATAGTAGTGTAATGTTTGACCCATTGCTGCACCTCATTGATACAACTTTTTATCGAGAGTAATTAAATACATATTTGCATGAAACTTAGTCCTGCTACTGTCCAGGAAAATGAAGGAAACCCAAGAGTAGAGTCTTAAAAACATGTGAATGTTAAGGCTGCATGATCAGAACAGTCTGTCCTGCATTTCTCATCATTCTTCGTTCCTCTTGGAGTGAAGTTTTTTTGGGACCTCCTGATCAATGAGCCTTTTACCATTTCTGCTCACTTCCAGCCCTGCTGGAGAACTGTCTAGCAAAGGAACGATCCTATTGAGAGGCTACAGGAGTAAGTGCTGGTCACGTAGTGCATGCTGGTCACCAGTGCCAGGAAGCTACTCATCAATATTAGCTCTTCCCTCTTCCTCCTACTGCTGCTTTGTCACACAAATAGATATGACTTAAGATGAACAAGTTAAATATGAAGTAAAGATCTTCCAAGAACTTCTCCATGGCAGTAATCAATCTAATCCACGTTGTCAAAACTTGGCTATTAGCCTTCAGGAAGGAGTAGCAAAAATAGTAATGGTTTAATGTCCTGTCTATCTCTGTCAGGCAGTTTTTCCTTTTACTAATATGGACTTTTGTACATCAAAGCTTTCTCTTCCTCTGCAAATGGCACTTTTGGAAACCCAATGAATGACACAGAGTGATAGTTCAGACTGTGATTCATCCTGGAGCTCCATTCATGGGATCAGATAACAGAGCCAGCATAGCTTTGAGGTGTGTAGACATACACATCCCATGCTTGGAGACTCATCCTGTGCTGCTCACGTTGTGAGTGACTGACTGACCAGGGCTCTTTTAAGCATTGCAGGGGGTGAGGGCGGTGTATGTGAGCTGTGGACACAGCACAGCTTCCCTGAGAGACAAAACCAGTGGAGGTGCAGGACAAAAAGCCAGACTGTCAGCTAAAGCAACTTGCTGCCATTCCTAAAAGCCACCACATAACAGAAAAAGAAAGTCTTGGCCACAGTTACAACATTTTTTTCCCTCATCAGCTGTTGCTGCTACCACTTTTTCTTTGTGTGCTCATTTTTCCATGTCTCCAGTTGCCTGAATATGTTCCTTTACTGCAACCACAGCAACTGAAGCTGTTATCCAAGCTATGACTCTGCTCCAAAATGCCAAAATTGCTCAGTGAGTAGCACTGCATTGCCCAGATGGATGTCTGTCACGTCAGATCTCACACTGTAATCTCCGCTTGCCCGTTAGCAATGCTGGCCTGCTTGCACAGCACTCAGCCAAGTGACGAGCAAGATATTAAATCAAGCTTCCCTCTGTCCATCTCACACTGTTCTCAGGTGAAGTCCAAGGAAGCTGTGGTAATTTCTGCTCTTAGAGCTTTGGATTCAGTCACAGTTATTGACCAGGTATTGACAGGGTATAGAGTACAGATCGCAGTCACTGTCACCAGAGGGAAGCTTGGAAGTGACCTGCATCTGGGCAGGCACCAGCTCAATTTTTCTAAAAAAGAAATTTATTTATTTCATAAAATTAAATTTTGAAATTGTGCATAAAGTTCAAAATGAATGTATTTTAAAAACAAATCTCTTGCCAGATGTTGAAGAGGCTTATCACCACTAATGTGGGAAATGGCAGCTAAATTTTCCCGGTAAGGCATTTTGTAACAGAATAAGTCACACAGCAAGTGTTTCATAATGAACAAAAACCACTTGTACAGAAGTGCTGAGCCAAGTGTGCTCTGAGTGACTGATCTGTATTTCAATCACCACCTTCAGTGGCTGAGATAGACTCAGGCAGATCTTATAGGGTGCTCTCTAAATTGAAAAGAGCAATGAGAAATTCAGATCGCTTATCCTCCAGGACAGTGAGATCCTCATTCTCTGTTCAGTCAAAGGCATGAGGTCTGTGTTTGACATCTGTAGCATGGTTTGAACATTGCAGCACCTCTTGGCTGGCAGCCAGGGATAACAGGTTTTTTTAATTAGTCACTAGTCTCTTACTTAATGACCTGAAGATTATTGCAAAGATGCCAGGAATATATATCACCTGAAAAGAGATATATCACTTGAAAAGAGACACGAGACTGAATCATCACTGCTTGAATGTCTGTCTCCCTATTTTCCATTTAATTTTGGCTGCAAGTGCAACCCTCCTGGTCTTTATCTCCGTTTTGAATGCATGGTAGGTGGGCACTGCAGGGTGCTGCAGTCCAGCCTCTTGCCTGCTCACAAGCTTGGAAACCCTGCAAGTGGAATGATACCCTATCCAAACACTGGGGCTTAGGCCCAGTCAACTAATTACCACCAGTGGGATTTTCAATCACATAGGCTGATTTAAGGGCATTTAAATATTGATCCATCTCTAGTGGTTACAGGACTACCAGTGCTGCTTTCCAGAGGTGAGTGAATGGCTGCACTGAAAGCCTGGGCTGTCTCAAGGCAGTAAGGTAACTAACCAAATATTCCACAAGCAGATGGTTTGTGTAGTTGTGACATACATCTACCGTAATGTGATGTAAACCAGAAACAGTTCAGCCGTGATTAAGAAACATTTTTTGTTTACATTCTATTTCCCTTTCCAAACTCTTCAACAATGAGTGATGCTTGGAGGAGGAGGCTGAATGGAGGTAGAAACCAGTATTTAAATGAGCTAGTCACAGAAAGACAATGTCTACGTGCGCCTGGCTTTGTATTAATTTCAACAGGAAAAATAATTTTGTCCAAACTGTCATTGTGGAGATCCTTTTACTAGTAATAGACTGAAAAAAATTGAAATATCCATAAATCAGATGGTATCTATGACTCACCAGACAAACAGCAGAGCAGACTACTTGAGGGAAAACTTCAGGTGAAGTATTTGCCGTTCATACTAATTATGAGAAACTGTTGTCTGAAATCTGGTCTTCATGCATTGCCCTCACGACTCATCACTGCTGCCTCTGAATCACCCAGATAATTCTCAAAATTAAGGGAGAGGGAGGTGTTAAAAGAGGAACAATCTAGACTTTCCTGATTTCCTCTGCAGGTATTGCCAAACTGAGGGGAAAAAATTCACCTGAAGCACAAAGTCAAGATACAAAATGGAAATTTACAGGCAAAATTTGCCACCAACTGAACATCAGCCAGAGTGGCCACAGACATAGCTACTATCACTGAGTCCCAACTCACTGAGTCAAACTACGGAGTAGCAAAGGCAGAATTTCTTGAATGCTAACTGAGTGTCTTGCATCCAATGTTTGTCCTATAGTTCAGGTACAGGCTGAACTCTTTCACTGCTCCCTCCACAGCCCACCCCCCGCCTTCCCATGTGAAATTTAAGAGATGTTTAGGAAGAAGATTGAAACAGAGTTTGATTTGGGCTTCTATACCAGCTGATTCAAGGCTCTCCTACAAAAACCTCAGCTTCATGGAGGACAGATGACTCATTTTCATTCAGTCAAAACTTGCAGATTTTTAATGCTACAGGAATAAACCCATCAATTTTCTACCTAAGGAAAGGCAAAATACAGGTATACCAAGATCTAGATTGCAAATATCAAGTTGATTTTTGCTGTCTGCATTCCTGGATCTTTCATTAGCACTAAACACACTTGTGTGTTAGGGAGCAGAGAGCCTTTGGAGCAGCAGCTGGTGTCTTGAAAGAGAGCTTGGAAGAGGCCATGAGTATGGCTGATGCTAACAAACATCTTGTTCTGCTCTGGGGCAAATTGTGGGAAGGCTGTGTTGGGTGTGCAAGAGGGAACGGAGACCCTTTCTTGGCACCGTTCCTGCAAGATCCAGCCTTGCAAGGCTTCTCCTGAGCAAGAAATCCCTCTTGGAACAGCTGGCTTAAAGCAGGTACTTGTCTTCCCTACCTGAGCAGATTGGCAAGACTGAGTTTCCAATTTGGTGAAGAGAACATTTATTATTTGTGTGTTCTGCTGCCATGCTTGTGCAAACATCCCAGAGCAGTGCTGTGCTAAAATGTGGGACTGTGCCTTTTATACCCTGATGGAAAAGTGGAGGTATGTGGGCAAAGAGCACAGCGTAATCTCTTGGCCTTATTTTCATTTTCAATGATCTTATTTTGTCCATGTTGTCTGCATATTGACATGGCAACTAATCAGCTGAAACTTGGCTAAATACTGACCTCTCTGATGTGATTTAAAGCTGTCTGATGGAAAAAAATTGAAGGATCACCAGCTGAAATTGAAATACTCAGCAGCAGGGCAAAGAGAACTACAGTACATGAATACAGAGAGGACTGTCCTTATGGTAATCCTGGCAGATGGCATAAGGATGCAAGCAAGTAATAGAAAACTTTAAAACTAATGAAACAAGATTAGCATAGGCCATTCCATTAGTATTTCTCCTCCCAAACAGTTCAGTCCTGATTATATTTTATATCCTCATGGAATTAAAGCACTGTACTTGCTGGCTGCAAAAGAAAATTAGATCAGGCTACTGTTTGTGGATGATTAACTTGCATTTCCTTTCAGATTAAATGTATATGCTGGAGTTCTTTGGAGCCACAGACAGACCCTTCTCTTATGGGGCATTTGAGCAAAAGAATGCAGCGTCCAGTACTTCATCTTAGGTGAAATAAACTGGGTAACCACAGACAGAGAGAAACCAAGACTTTCATGAACGCTCACAAATTATATGGTTTCACTGCATGAGAGATGTTGCCGACAAAATATGATTAGGAAAAGTTGTGGTACTCCAAGATCTGTTTCAGCCACGCACTGGAAAGGGCTGCTTGCTAATGTGTGTGTCACCTGCCACTAATACATCCCTCCCCATGGTGGCAAGGCAGTTCACTGATGCTATTCCTGCTCCCTGTGTTGTAATCATATGCTGCTGGTTGTCATCTCCACAGGCTCAGATCCCCCTGGCTTTAGACCCTGAACAGGGGCAGCTGGGTTGGGAGCAATGTCACCTCCTGCTCAGCAGGCAGGTGGAAGAGGTGCCAAGCGAGAGGCAGCAGCTGCTGCTGAACTCTCTCTTACTGGAGATGCCTCTCATTCTCTGTCAGAGGCAGAAGCAGCCCGTGGTGACCACACTGCTGACTTAGGCACTCCCTGAAGAGGGATGAAACTGTCTGATGCAGAGTTATCTATTTTGTTCATGCTGAATAATCTTCTTTTGGCCCTTCTTACATCAAGCAATCTGTACACCTGTGGGCTGCAACTCCTGCTGCCTTATCCCCGCTGCTACACTCTCCCACACTCTGGAGGAAATTTATAGATGCATCAATAACATTTCTTAGAGTGAAACAACCTTTAAATAAAGTAAATGTTGGGAATTAATAGGGGAACTGCTCTCTTTTTGCTGCTGAAAAACAGTGAAAACCCTATTGGTGCATTCCATTAAAAGAGCCTGAAAATAAATTATATGCTGCTGTTATGATGACACTCATGCAGATTTATATTATTATTATAAATAATTACACAGTTGTTCAAAGTAATTTTGTTATTTGGCTTTCAGGAGCTTATCACACAAAGGAACAAGGGCAGTGACCCCATCTTTCATATGAAAGATAAAGACACATAAACTGTCTAACCAGCCATTTCACTATGCATGGAGAATAAAACCATTTTTATGCAAATAGAATCTGAGACCAAAATGTCTTTTTCCTTCACCTCCTTTCTACTTCATTATTAAATAAATCATAAAGATGTCACTGGAGACCACACAGAAAGAGGTCTCAAATGGTAGAAATAAGAGCTTTCTGCATTTGTCTATTTTTAATTTCAAAAGGTATTCTGAATTAAAAAAAGAAAGAGAGGGGGAAAGAAGGCATAGTGCTCTTCACATGCCTGATTTCCCAGGAGTAAAAACAACCTCTATGTCCTTTAGTGATAATACAAAAATTTTTCAAAAACAAACACAAGTAAATGAAGATTAAACTATGATCCATGAACTTAATTGAGATTCACATTGTCCAATGCTCTTCAAATTCAAATTACTACCAGGCAGTGAATCTTCCTGGTTAATTTATGAGACTAAAGTTGATTATGAAACTAAAGATGATAACTTCTTCCCTCTCCCTTTTTATTTTTTTAAGGGAGAGATATTCTTCAATCATAGTACTGGAAGTTCTGCACATAAAAGCTGAATAATAATTTGTCATTTTTCAGATACTCCGTATCATGTGCAGTGCTGAGAGAACAGTGCAGAAAGTGAGCAGGAAAAACCAATCATCTTTGTGTTGAAGAACAGATCAACACTGAATTTGTCTGTCATTTGAGCAAGTACCCAAAGATACCTACAGTTGTTTTGAGACAGGTTTTTGGTCTTCAGTAAATAACATTAAATATCCCAGTCGTAATAGAGAATTCTCTGTAGATCAGTGATATCACACTGAAAGTTGAGCACACATGTATGTCCTACCTAAGAGGGGCACGAATTTAGAGCTGGAAGAACTAAGTCATGGATATTGTTTACCAAAAAAAAGGTTACTCCAGAACAGATGTTACAGAATAAGTAAGGTTTAGATTACAGAGCTTGTAATTGTGACAACTTCACTTGGTAGTGAAATTCTTAGTCCTCAATCTTGTGAATATTTCAGCTCTAATTGTGACTTAAGGAAAAAAAGCCTTTGTCTAAATTGGGTGGGATTCCTGCAAATGTTGCATGTCAGGGCCATGATTGCTACTCCATGTTCACTGGGAATGTGGGAGAGATAACTTTGTACACTTGTGGTGGGACCTGAAGAGAATGTGGGGTGTGCTGTATGAGCTGGGGTATGAGGGGACCCTTTCCACAATTTCCATGGGGACCTCTGGAGAGTGGGACTCGAGCCATCCACCCAAGAGAGCACAGGGGATTTGCTTGCCATGGTAATCCTGCAGCAAGATTATTCAGTGGATTTGTTTTCCTGATCTTAACCCCTCTGATGGCAATCATTACTCTCCAACTCTTCCTCCCCTATTTGTTGAACTGAACAAGCTTGGTGTTCTTTGCATCTGTCAACCAACAGGCTCTCCATCCTGCTGGTCATCTGAACAGCAACGGAAATACAAGCCCATCTATCTGCAAGAGCAAGTGTCTCTTTTAATTTTTAACCAGGGAGATGCAATGTTTAACCATGCAGGAGTAAGCTGAGGGGTGGCGTTTGCGAGGAGGAAGAAATGATTTAAGCAGCTCGTATTGTGAACTAGCATGATGTTTTTGGATGGGAAGAAAGGGAAAAAAATCCTTTAAAGCTATGTAGGAACATCACCAGATACACTATTTGAACTGTTAGTTAATGGTAAAATGAAATATTTCCTACCCAGGAAAGTACAAATCATGTATTGAATCAGATTCCAAAGACGATGTAGTATGGTAAGAAATGCCAAAAGTGTTATGCAGAATGCTAACTCCTGTGAGAAAATAAGAAGAGTGCTTCACCAGTGTTGTCATCACATGAACTAGTCATTATCACTATGTTCTGTGAAAAAGCTCTGTTTCCACAGCACTTTTCCATGATACACTTTAATTAGAGGAAGAGAGTGAATACAGTGGTGTGAAGAACATCAGCTGGGGTTTTAAAAAAATAAGGGAATATAGCATTTCAGAGTGGGTTGTGTAAAACCACATGCAGGAAAAATACAAAACTGAAGTTCACATACTTGAAAATGATCACTGCCCCGTGACAGCAGTCATTTCCTTTGTGACACAGACATATCTCAGCTCAGATCCTTAGATCTGACCACAGCATCATCTCACGGCATCACCCTCACTTGGTCACTCTGCTTTTTCTACTCTTCTGCACTTTTCTGCTTCTTGTGCTTTCCTATCTCTTGCTCTGTCTCCAGCCCACTGGCAATCCCATCCTCAGCTGTTTTCCCCTGCTCCTTTCTCCCATATCACCAGAACCATCAGCCACTCTTCCCGACATCCTCCTCCTTCTTCCAAAATGCCAGTATTACCTGTGATCTGGGAAAATATCGAGATGCAGCATCCTCAAACTCACATGCCAACAGGAACTGACACCTTTCCTATGTGCTTTTTTTCGCTCCTGGTACTCAATGAGGAAAGCTGAGTACCAGGCTGCTGTTGTTTTTCAGACAGCTGCCCACATCAAACACAAGTTCTGCTCCTTTTCTTGTTGCTGGGGCTGAGGGACACAGACCACACTTAGGCAAGCTCCCAGGAAATTAACCTAGTACAGAATTTACCTGCCTATGGTGAGGTTAGGCTGCCTGGTCATCAGCGTAACTGAGAGGTAGAAACAGCACCAGATAAATTTCACAGTGAATTTACTTCTTGCAGCTCAATTCAAATATACTTAAGGAGACAATGTCAGAGTAGATTTGATAATTTTACGGTACTTTTGCTTTTGATTCCACTCAAATATTCTCAAATCAAACACTGACTTGAAAAACACTCACTGAAATTTAGTGGTCAAATGTTGCTTTTGTTAATAAAGTCAGTGAAGTCAGTCACCAAATTCAAGTGCCACTGACTAGTAGAAGATAAGTGCCCCTTTTTCATATCTCTGTGAACTCCTTCTCCTAACTTTTTGCCTGGCACATGATTGTTTATCTATTGTCATACAGTCTGTAACTGTTGACTATATAGTTGCTTATGCATGCTGTATAGTCATCTCCAGACTTAAAGGAAACAACATGAAATACTTAATACCCACTTTCGCTTTCTCTCTCACAAAAACACACACACACAATCTCCTCTCATTGCACACATACAGGTGATTACTTTGTAAAAACATGCAGCTACAACCTGTAAATTATGATGGTTTGATTTACAGAGTGCTGCTCATGGGCTGGACCACCGGGCACTGGAGCAGGACCTGGTGTAGTGTGCAAATCCTTGCACAGCTCCCTCAACTCTGCTCCTTGTATCTTTGGCCCACGTGGAGTTTATATACATGTGCTGATGGAGGATTATTCAAATTCATGTTATACCAATTCTAATATTGTCATTTTAAGGACAACATTCTCCTGTACTCAACACATGTATCTGTTATCCCATCATGCTGCTGAGTGTCTAACACTGAACTGAAATGTATTATCTTCATGCTCTCTTTTAATCAAGTCTCGAGAATCCTTGGAGCAAACCCTCTGCCACAGATCTGAACCCAGGAAATCACACTCTGTACTGAGAGGCAATCACACAAGAAGGCTCTGGGTGTTTGCATAGCTTCATGTTCACATGGGGAAGCACTCCAGGTGCAGCCACAGAGCTGCAGAAGGCGAAGCCAAGCCATAACTGCTCAACCAGTCACGGTAGGACAGCACATACACAGACTGTCAGCAGGTGATGAAAATAATCTCATGCACAGGATTTCTCGGCCACTAACACATGCAAATATCTGATGTGCAGAGGCAAGGCATCACTGGCCTCTCCAATAGCTCCTGTGTGTGAGTGATTTGGATAACAGCTGGCACAAGCAAGGTGCACTGGCAGGAAAGCACAAGCAACCACCAGCATGCTGCTTTGAAGCTATAGTCAGCCTGTCACATATTGAAACCATCTATAAATCCAGTGGATTTGCTGAAGCGACAATTTGTGCTGTTTTCATATTTTTGAGATTGTTGTCATTCTTTAGCATGCAGAGGAAAATTAAGTCACATTTTCCTCAACAATTGCTGTTCCCGCCTCACTGCACGTCACAGCCCTCAGGGGTGACTTCGGAAGCACTGACCTTGGACACGGCTGCAGTGGCATTACTTTCCTTACCACTCCCTGGTGCACTCTCCTCGATTGTTGCTGCTGTCGGGGCTTCTGCCTTCTTTGCACTTGTTTCCAGAGAAACAGGAGTCCCTACTTTCCCCAGCCCACTCACCGGGGTTGGGCTTGGGCTGCTGGGTTGCCGTGACTGGGACTTGTACCAGCTAGGGTAAAACAAGGGGTCGGTGGTTTCTGCTGTGGCCGGCACGTGAGTGTCAGACTCGGGAGTCTGCTGAGAACCACTTGGTGTCACAACAACATCCTTAATCAGGACAGATAAAGAGAAGAACAAGCAGAGTGCACCACGTTACCTTCCTGCTGTAGTCACATTGTTCTGCATGTTGTGTTTGTTAGATATCACTGCAAGGCATAGATTTGTCCTACTAATATGATCTGGAAAAATTGCAATCAAAATGCGAAGCAAAAGCAACTATATTGAATAACACAGACAAGAGAAAGAAAATAAATGAACCCAAAAATAAAACAGGAAAGAAGAACTAACTGAGCATGGAGTGAGCAATGTGTTCCTTAATTCAGATGAACGCTCAATTCAATTCTAAAAACTTAAGAAATTCTGCATAAGAGCCTTATGAACCCATACCAGCCATGAATGACAGGGGTAGGTACCTTCAACTGGCTTGTTTGGTTTCAGGGTAAGAGTAACACTTTTGCCAATGAGTCTGTTGATAAGAGCAGTCAGAATAGAGGGAATACTGGAGAGAAGCATTTGCCCATGAGCCTTGCCATCAGTGCTGTAAGCCAAGCACTGCTGCTCTTCCAGGAGGAGGAGCAGCCAGGTGAATTGCACCTCTCTACCTGCATCAAGCTCTTGGGGCTTCTGCACACACAGTCTGCTATCACCACTGCATTTCTGCTTTGCCTTTTTACACCAGAAGGCAAAAACTCAAATACAGGTATCCCCCACACCACAACACCTACATACCATGTCTAACTCCACACCCGACTATCTCCTAATGGCATTTTACAATTTCTAGAGCAGCATGATGTACCTTTCTCACTTTAGCCTTAAAAAATAGAGAATTCATGTTGGTGGGCAGAATTGCTTAGGTATAATTCTTGTTTGCATAAAACCCTGCATCAGTTGAGGAACACAAGTTTAGTTAAGCCGGTGCAAATCTTCAGATTTTGATTAAATCAGTAAAGACTGATTTAAGGAACATCTTCACATGACTGGTGAAAACACACATGTTTTCAGATCAAAGAAAGAATGAATCTGTAGTATTTACTTTCACTTGTTTTATGTGGGGAGCTTGCTACAATCAAAGGTCCTTTGTGTGTTTTCTTGTTTCACATGGGCCTCCTCAAATATATTCACAGAAGCTTTACTCCCTCAGCAACTTCAGTAAATTGGGTAAGAGGAGAATTTGCTAAGTTAATGGTATGCAAAGCAACCTAAAGTAGCACATGAAGTATATTTTTTAATGTACATCTTTTAGAATATGCAGCAATTATGGTCTCATTCTAATCAAATTTCCTAAGAAAAGTGTTGGCTTAAAATATTCACACCCTGAACCTGTTTGCTGTTAGGTTGTAAGAAGCATTTTCCTCTCCTGTTTGGTGTATGATATTCCTGCATCTACCTAAACATATTCCAAGGATGATCAGAGCAGAAGGCAGCAAGTGCCTTTTGCAGAAAACAGAGTAGAAGTATAATCTAAAAACTGGTGGTGGAAATCTTCCTAAATCCAGAGGGAATGCCAAATTCTCTTAGTATAAATATTTCAACAATCTTCTCGTTTATAACAGTTAGTCTGAGTTAAATCACAGCAAGCAGAAAATTCGTTTCAATGCACTTAACTCTCAAATGGAGTCTTTTTTATTTATAACTTATGTATCCCATATATATCTTAATTTATCTAGCAGCTAATTTTATGCTTATCAAGTGATGCATGCACAGGTCAAAGTAAAGTTGCATATATGCCTGCAAGGGCAATAAATAATTTTGCCCTCCAGTGCATCGACTCCCTTAGCCCTGCTCCTGACTCATGGTGCCCACAGGAGCATTTTCTGGCTGTGCCAGGTGCACTCAGCATAGCTGGCAGGGCAGTGGGGCAGCAGAGACATTTACCTGACCAGCTGGGGCAGCCAGCACTGCTGCTGGAATGGGATCAGCCAGGGGCTCTCCCCCTGCACTCTGCGCTTCAGGTTCCTGCTGAGGCGCCTGTGGTGCTCTCTCCGCCCCTTCCTCTTCCACCTCTTCTTCCTCTTCCTCCTCTCCTGATGACTCTGTGTGGACTTCACCCAAGCCTTCACCATCCTCTGTCTCCTCCTCTTCCTCTTCTCCCTCCTCCTCTGATAGGACATGTGTAAAAGGACAGGTTGAGCATCATGTGAAGATGGCTTTAGTCTAAAAGCCATCTGCAATTGCACAGTAAAGTCCCTGGCAATCATCTGCCTGCCAGAGAGGGTGTTGGTGAGGAGCCTGCTCCCACCAGCCTGCCCTGGGCACTGCCATGGAGCTGCCAGCAGGAGCTTTGGGGCAGAGAAGACACTGAACACACATGTTGGTTAAAATCTTAAGCTGGCCCTTTCCATGGGAAGGTGGACAGAAATTCCTGTAAATGAGTTGTCCTCATGAGGGATGTGCAGCACAGCCCTGCACGTTTTGGGGAGAGTCTACCTGGGATCTGGCACAATCTGTCATGAAAAAACTCCTTCCAATTCCAGGTATATGTTTGTTTTGATGCCACTGAATCTGTCCTCATAATTCTTTACCAGGTCAGAGCTTTGCAATGCATGGAGGTTTGAGATACCAACATGCCTAAACCAGAATGTCAGACTTGGTCAAACCATTGCTTTTGTGCCATCAAACCTACCCTGTGGTCTGCAGTCGTGGCTCAGGCTGTTTCCAGGGGGAGGCCTCTAGCACTGGATTTTCTTCAGTATAATCACACTAGTTATCCTAAAAATGTGAAGGGCCATCCTAGCACTTCAGAGAAATAAACCTAGATTTGATTATAATTGATACATAATGCTCTGGTTACATTTTGGCCTAGAGAGAATATCTGATTCGAGGTTTCCTACTCAGTATCATCATGTAAATCACACACAGCTGCTTTAGAAGAAAGAAATTTTGGTGAAATAAATTACATACCTCTGTCAAAATCAATTTCTCGTATGATTTTTTCTTCTCTACTGAGGTTCACTGTGAATTGGTTCATATTTTCATACCCATCCTCTATTTTTTCCATTTGAAATCCTTTAGAAGCTTCAGTAATTCTAAAATAGAGATTGGTTATTGGCACTGGATTTGAAGAGAAATTTATAAATTTTAAGTGATTATAAAAAACAAGAGTGTCAAGTTTAAATACTCACTTTTGTAGCAATGTTTTGGCATTCTGTGGAAACAAAAAAGAAATAACTGACTTCTCAAAGGAATCAATTTTTTTCAGAGATTTTATACATTGAGAAATAATTCTTACACTGGCAGCTTTTAAAAGCACTAATAAGGATTTCATAACTGACAGCCATGACATCTAGGAATGAGATGGAATTTGAATGGTAATTAGTATACAGCTGAATAAACTTCTTAGTTCTTCAAAGATGTTTTAATTAAAATGTGAATATGATGGGAAATATGCACAGTTGGTAAAAAAAACCTGAATAGAATTTTTTTTTTTTTTTTGGGTTGTGTTTGTGACAGAAAGCGTTTGGTCTGTTACCCTCTTTAGTTCCAGTAACTACATCTTTGACAATCCATGAGGGCATCCTTTTGGAGAGACAAAATTCTTTTTGTCTCAGGAGAATATTGTACTCTTCAAAGGCAATTCTTTGATGAAAGTCAGTGTTGGTTGTTTTATTTTGGTTTGGTTTGGTTTTGTTTTGTTTGGTAGAAAATGCCCTTCCAGCCTATAATATAGAGGAATTGTAAACTTGTAAGACAGAAATCCTACACTAATGAATTAATTAGACAGGCTGCTAGTTCCCTACTCATCTCTCTTAAGTTTATAGTAAGAAAACAGAAGAAAAAAAAAGAATAAAGGTGTAAAAACGTAACTTAGCTTATAAGTCATTGAAAAGTTAATAATTTTGTCAATTTACAAGTGAAACCTATAATTCTCTGAAGTTTATGTACACATAAGCATATTGTTCCACCATGATATTAATGGGAAAATAAAGATTAGCTGGAAAATGTTTAGATTCTTATTTCTCCTATGGGGATCAGAAATTCATACACAGGATAGTATATTTTGGTGCAAATACTCGTGTTCTTCATTTGGATACTTTTCACAAGAAGAGTCGTTATTTGTCTGAGCTTATTTGTCAGGTGTTTTAAAAATGGGTTTGTATGAATGTCCACTTGAAGATAGCCAAACTCTGAATGGGCCTACAATTGAGAAAGGCTTAATTAATATATCAATAAACCCATCGTTCTTTTTCTGTGTCTGTTTATAGACTTTATACCTGCAAAAACACGGCCATTTCTGGTTCTTCCATGAACTGGATTCCTGATTCAACCAGTTTTGACACAGCTTCCAAGTGATCCGCATACTTCTTCATCAGGGAGCGGACGTGTTCCAGTTTCTCCTCTTGGGTTCTAGTGATTATTTGTGTCATCTCATTTTTTCTTTCTTCCAGTACAGAATAGAGATAATCAAATTTTTCACACAACTGTTCTTTCTGTCGTTTGCAGCACTCCTGTGAATCATTTGGTTTATGTTAAACATGTTATGTTCTTAAAAGGGTTTCTATTTTTACAGTTACTCGGAAGCATTTTTATCAAAGAAATTCCTCTTTCTGAACAGTGCAAAGGATTCTGAATGACCCCAGAGACTTTTATAATTTTCAAAGTCCAAGCTGTTGGAATGAAAGTTTAAAAAACTCTTCTCAAACTCTGAGTTTCAAGCCACTGAAAGCCCCCAAACAGGTTATTGTATAACTTGTGAGTCTGCTAAAAAAAGTAAAAAGGTATTTATGGTGTCTGTAGTGATACATCAAAGTCAGCAGAAAGAGTAAAAGCTCCCACCGTATTAGCAGCTGGCTCCATTTGCGTGGACAGAACGGTTTTAAAAGGAGCCAGCATCTCAAACAGCTCTGGAGAATTTTCTTTTTCTACCAGAGTACCTGGAACAATCCTGGCTGGGCTCGATTTTCACATATGCCCTCTAAGACTCTATTTGGACAAGAGGTGTCCATTATATTCCATTTCCTGTGCACTGAATGAGGCAGAAGTTCTGCAAAGAAAATGGTGTGTGACAGAAGCACAAAGACAAGAAGGAGGAATCAGATTCTAACCACATGTTCAGGCACTGATTTTCACATCATCTCTTGAGACATTTCTATTGTCCCTCCAAACAGACAACAGCATCTTTCACTGCATTAGGAGGGTGGGTTTGATGACTGCTGCATTGAGCACTCTCTAAAAAGAACAAACTGCACTTGTAAAGGAGGATTTATGGGGAGGAAATGGGGAACAGATTATATATCATGTCTGAGGTCTACCAAATAGAAGTACTTGAGTCATCTGTGTGCCCCAGGGCATAACCTTATTGTGGTTAGACCTGGTTGTGGATGGTGGTGATTATTTAAATCTCTTTCCTAGGAGCAGAGGCTGAATCGATTCCTCATCTTTGTCCCTTGAGGCATAGTGCTGAGATTCTGGCAGCACAGGATTATTAACAAACCCACGGAACTTTTGGTAGTGATTAGACTTATTATTCACGGCATTTGGCCAGAGAGAATCCCACTTTTTTCTTGACTTCCAGCCAGAGCCCATTCCTATGAGTGAATAGGTGATAGTCTACTCTGTATCATTCAAAGGAGAAAGCCTTTCAAAGATCTACATTTGGCTAAAAATCACTGTCTACACGAGGGTGGAGAGGGGACTGAATGCACATCTTGATGCACTGACCCGAGTATCCACCTCTGCTTCCCAACGAGGAGAGGTAGGCTAAACATGCACTCCTTGCAGGGGGTGCAGGCTTGTCCTGCCCTTGTGGGAGTCCTTGTCACTTCCCAGAAATTTCTGATTAGTGCAATCACAGGGTGGGGTTAAGGAAGTTTTCAAACCAAGTGAGTCATGGTTTCTGAGTGTCCTTCTATGTTCAGACCTCAAATAATCTTCTCCCACTCCTCTCCTAGCTTTCTCCCCATGAAATGTCATTCAGATCACTTGTAAAACAACCTTAATTTCAAGACAGTTGTGTGCTATCTTTGTCATCTGACACAGGACAAGTGTTAGGGGAAGAAGAGCAAGCAAGTGATAGCAGGATGCCCTGAGAGATCTTTCCCTGTCTTTAAGCACTAATAGATAATATTTCCTGCCAGCAGATATTACAGAGTTGTGAATCTCAAGAGTGAGAGTGCAAAACAGGTTTCTAACTGCAAATGCTGAAATATTTCTGAAATATTCTCTTTCTGCATAAAAAGTTCCCATATGAAGTCTTTGCCTGATGGAATTACTCTAATCAGATTCTGTGTAATGAAAAAGGTTAACAAATACATGACTTTGCATTCTAAAAAGTTCTCAGCCTTTTTGTTTTTTAAAGCACAGCTACATCAAAAAGAAGGAAGTCCTTGCTACTGAGCATGAATCTCACTGCTTGTTCCAAAGGACCTATATTGACTGGCCTATGCTCTTAGCATTTGAAAAAACACTGTAATTTTTCCTTTGTTATTAGACTCATCTACAGGGCTAAACAGAACCTAATTACTGATTATAGTTTTCTGGCATTTGGAATTTTATATTCTTTTCTCAATTTTCGGTATAATATGTGAATTAGGTCTACTCTTCAATCAGTTAAAAGCTGTGCAAGTATTTTTTTGCTTTTCTGGTTATTACGGTTGGACAGGAACAGTGGCTAATGCAGAACTGTGGGCTATTACTTATTCCAGCTAAAAGTAAAATGATCATGTATTTTCTGCTAAAGAAGATACTTATTGTTCTCTGCAAAGTGTTAAGGAGAAAGAATAGACAATACTGGATTGTGTTATTTCCATGTGTAAACATTTCTCAGTTCCACTGTAATTTCTTGTCTTCAAGGACAAACTGATGTCAATTCAGACAAAGCTCTTGCATAGTAGGAAATGTGATTTGCTTGAAATGTAACATGGAAGTGCCAAGGTAAACTCTAAGATCTGTTTTCTGCAATCTTTGACTTTAAAGGTGAAAAGCTTGATAAAACATCTGAAGGTAAAATGGCTGTATTTTCTTTGGGCTTTGACTTTAAAGGTTAGATTTTAAACTGAGTGGATGACTCTGAGGAAGCTAGTTTCAGAAACTGTTGTATTTTTTAAGGTATTTTTAGCACAGTGTTTTCTCCATGCTTTAGACTAGGTGTTTGAAGATTTGTTTCTGGTTCAGCTAGTTCAACTTAAATGAGTGTAAGCTTTTTCTTTTGTATAATTCAAATTTCTGCAGTTAATCTACTTGAAAGGCTTGTTTCTGTCTGCAAAGTCCTGATAGCAGCCAATTTCATCCTTGCAGTGTGAAGGCTTCCCAACTACAAAGTTTTGACTGCCATTAATGTGCACTTTCTTTTAGTTGGGCCAATGGTTCTGTGTTCTTTGAAACAAACTCAGACATTTTCTGTTCCTTTTTGTTCAGAATTGTGTACATAGATTGTGTAATTGTTTTTTCGTACTATTTAGAATCTCTACATCTTGGATTAGCTTCTTTTTCCCTACGATTTCTCCTTTCTGCTCGAGCTCTGAAGGGTCAATATAATTCTAATTGGGCTGAGAGGGATGCGACTCCTTCACTAGATGCTTCATCAAATTCTGATCACAAAATCAATTCATATGCACTCCCTTCAGCCTATTGTTCTGTGATGCTCAGATTGGTCAAAGTTGATGTTTATATTTGCTTTGATGATGTAAAGCTCCCAGAGGAAGTGAAAGTCATTTCTGCTATTGAATAACACAAAACTATTTCCAGCTCTTCCAGAGTGAGGCCTTCACTGGAAAGTCCAGTAAGAACCCAAACTCTTCTCTCCTATGAGCAACAAAACAAGACTCCTTAAACGACAACATAATAAAACACTGCTGCCTTTGCAGAAGGCAAAGCAACCAAATACAGAACAAAGACTGACGTACCTGTGAACCATGCTGTACCTACCCTGTGGCTGAGACTAAGGCTCTGCTCCCTGGACCTGTCAGACTTCAGACTAACTGGTGTTTTACAGCTCCATAATCTGATCTTAGATGTTAAATGAATTGGGAGCTACTGGCATTTTGGCAGATCTGCTTTTACATTCAGTGAGATTCTATTCCACTAAGAATATTGAGCAAGACTTGCTGATATGGATTATCCTTACTCTTTATCCTCCACCATATAGCAAATGCCACAGGTGCTGAGCAGGATGTACCCTTTGGTTAAGGCAGTACATCTTGATAATGTACAAAGCCACGAGGAATGGTTTAGTGGAACAATGTGGGAATGCATTTGGGTCAAGTGAGGCCTGTTAAAGAATTATCATTTTCAGAAGTTTAAAAGATGCAACATCACACTGAAATAACAGCATTTAAAGAGGAGGTACCTACCTCAACTGTCTTGCAGGTCTCCTCCAGCTGCGTGACAATCCCTTGCATTCTGTCATTGCTCCCCACCAGAACTGCAATGCCATCACTCAGCTCAGACTGGGCAGTAAGGGGAGAGCAAGCAGAAAGGGTGTTAGGTGCTGTCACACGTCAGGGTTAGACGTCACACATCTAACAGCGGGGACCAGGGGTCAAATAAGCCATACCCAGGATATTACTTCGTCTTTCCACCAGAACTGAGAAAAATTGGAGCTTTATGTGCCCACAAGATACCTGCTTGTATTTTGACATTTGTTTCCACCCTCAAGACACTATGAAAACATTGACATTTTTAATTTTTAATGGAGAAGAAACTGTGGTTTAGAAAGAGGAAAGCACTCTGTTCTAAGAAGTTCTTCTAGATGCTTTTGTCTGAAGTGCTGTTTCAACAACCCCCAAATATTTCCTTTGGGTTTGTTGAGAGAAAAGACTCTTGAGGGTTTGTTTTTTTTTTTTTTTTGCAGTGTCTGGGTCTAGCCACACCACTGTGGTGTTTCCCTGAGGACTGTAGCTCTTGGCCTTCATATAGAAAAGAGACAGCCCATGGACCTGGAGGGACCAAGGTGTTACAGAGTCCCTGGCATGCAGGCAGTAGGGTTGGGGTTGTGGTGAGAGCAGAAAAGGGAGAGAAGGTAGAGGCTGAGCCACTGGCACGAGGGAAACAAGCAGAGGAAGAAAATAACCTGAGTGTGGGGATGGAGATGATTATGAGATATTCCTAAGAGAGACAAAGAAGCCAGTCCTAGGGAACTTAGGGAGGGTTCTGGGGAGTGCAAGGGGCCCTTGGCACACTGCTGTAGTAACAGAGAAAACTGTGTTCATGTCCTCCACAGCTCTGTACAGGATCCTTTGAAGCATGCATCCTGTAGCCTCCAGGTTATGCCTCTCATCTTGGGAATGACAGCCCCATTCCATGGGCACTCTGGAAAGGAAGACACAGTTTGCAAATCTCCATGCAAAATGAGTGACTGGGGGCATGGATTCAGTCCAAGAAACTTCTCCTTCTTCTCCCACCTTTTTTTGATTGAAAAGGATGTTTTTAAGTCCTTTCCTAAAGCAACTCCTCATTTGTAGTTTACACACACACATGCATCTGTGTGACAAAGTTGGAGGCTGGGATTGCAAACTTGGCCGGTCTGATTACTTGTCCCACTGGGGCCCTCCAGAAAAATGAGCTGTTTATCTCAGGAGGATAACCCAGTGAGTCAGGTTTTAAATTAACACTGTATTAAAAATAAACAAGTCTTTTACTGGTGACAGCAAGGGCAGAAGATGTTAGGTACATCCTGTGCTGCCAACTATTGAATATTCCTTCATTCACTTGCAGGAGGAGGTTTTTCACTTAACTTTTCTTAAAAATGGCATGCTTAAATGTAAAAGTGTCTGATAAATAACTCTTTGATTTGAAATGGTCTGTTCTCTTTCCAGTTCTTAGTGTTGGAAATACACTTGTTTGTCTGATCTAAAAGCGCTGCAGAAAAGGGATTAGGAACTCAAAAGAGAGATCCTCCACATCAAAATTGGGACAAATTTTAATATCTTTTTGTGTGATCTCTCATAATTTTATTTTCCCGCGTTTCTAAACAGTTTCTACAGATTTGTAAGAGCCTATCAGCCACACACAACAGTGGCAAAGGCAACCCCAGACTCTTTGGAAACTCACAGGAAGCTCAGAGGAATGCTTTCCTGTTAATGGTCCTGTCAGTTTATTCAAGGACTTTGTGAAACAAAAAAATATTTACCTTCTGTTGCTGGTAAACATTTGTGAGAGGAGCAACCTGACAATCTTTGTGGGCACCAAAGATTTTGCACAAGGAGCAGGTGGGCATTTCACAGTTCAAACAATAAATATTAATTCTCTCGTCTTCGTGCTCTTCGCACATTGGCTGGTCACACTTTCTGTCAGGTCTGCAAAAGAAAACATTTGTTTAAAACAAAGATGGTCCTCATGAGTTTCTGATAACAGCACTTAGAGTGTTATCATGAAATATGCTACATTTGAATAGCAGCATCCAAGTTGACTGAATACACAACTTAGACTTAAACCTGCCACATGGGATGACTAAAGAGACGATGGTACAGCTTAATGTCCTGACACAATATGATGTGATGACAATACAGCAACATGACTTCATATGGGTATTCCCATATCAATGAGGAATGTGACTGGGAGTGTGACAGAACACTTGCTCATCTTTAAAAATTTAAATAACCTCACTAAGCCTGGACTCAGACTACTCATGTATTTTAATTAGCATGTTATCTAACATCTGTCTGAAATATGAAACGTATGTAATTTCTTTCTGGTTCATCATGCAAACTGCTGTGCACTTGGCTCAATGCAGCAAAGCTGTTATGGTGGAGGCTGATTTTGAGCAAGAGTTGTAGATGCTGCTGAACCTTTAGGCCCGTAACTCTAAATCTCTGCTGATGAGTTTTGTGAGGCCCTGGTCAGGACTGTCAACATCAAACAGCACTGGGTCCTTACAGCCTTTACATTAGGCCAGCAACCAAAACAAGGTGTCACACAAATTAATTTCAGCCAGGTGGCACAAAACAAAATGTCTCACACATTCATGTTTTTTTGTGTGATTGTTTGGTTTTTTTAATTCAAAAGTGCCCTGGGATTTAAAGGGTTCATAAGGAAAATCTGTAATCTCCCATATAATATGATATACCAGAATAAAACAAGACAAACACTTCTGAAGAAAGCCTGTGTTATTTGGGTCAGATTTCCAGCATTTGTTAAGATAAGGCACGTTGTCAAATCCAGCATCGTTTCAATGCTAGTCGAAAGAGGTGTGTCTCCTCTATAAAAAATGCTTTACATTGTTTGTGGATTACTGCAAACAGCCCCTAATATATTCATGTCATAGTGCACCAGTGCCAGTGCAATACAATTAATTTCAAAGTGATTAATTAAGCCTGAGATAGCAGCTCTTCCTGCAAATATTTACAAGATCAGAGCCAGAAACTACTAGAATTTTATTGGACACTGGAATGGTGCCACTTGCATGAAAGACACATTACAGAGAGCAAAAAGGTGACGGTGTCAAGCAAGTTCAGCCAGAAGCAGCCAACCTTCAAAGGTGCCGCAAAGAGCTGGAAGCAACCTGGCAGAACTCCCTGAACTAGTGGGGCCCTGAAGACAGTGTCAGAAGACTAGAAATAAACAGATTTACAGTCTCCTCTCCAGGCAGTGCAAAAGGAGAGGTTTTTCGCACACCACTCCCTGGCTTCAGACAGGATCCTCTAGATCTGTGTTGGGGTAGCAAAGGCCAAACCACAACCTCTAAGTTTAAAATGGAGATTGCTTCTGAAACAGGAGATTAAAAAGTAGCTGATAGGAAAATGGCTGCTTGGCTTTAGTAACAGAAAAAAATCACCACGGCTGTGCTGGTGACCAGAGAAATGTCAGGTTGCTGAAATGTCCTGATAACTTTGTGGTCTCATTCTTGGACTCTTTGAGCTGCTAAGCCTGTGTTTGACTGCCACAGGCTTATTCTTTCCCACTGAAATTGTGTTTGGACCACACCTGAAGAACTGGCTGGGTCCTGTTCTGTACTGCCCAGTACATGAAGACATTGACATACTGAAAGGAGTCCAGAAAAGGGCCCTGAAGATGATTAAGGGTCTACAGCAACTCTCCTGAGAGGAAAGGCTGAGAGAGCTGGGACTTTCAGCCTGGATCAAAGAAGGTTAAGAAGAATCTTAACAATGACCTTGATCATATCAATACCTTCACTTATCTAAATACCTGACTCGAGAGTGTAATGAGGATGGAGTCAGGCACTTTTCAATGCCAGGACCAGAGGAAATGAGCAAAAACAGAAATATGGGAAGATCATGAGACACTTTTTTACTGTGAGAGTGACTGAGCACTGGCACAGGTTGCCCAGGATGGTTGTGGAGTTTCCATCCTTGAAGATACTCATTAGCCATCTGGACATGGTCCTAGGCAACTGGCTCCAGGTGGTCCTGCTTGAGCAGCAGGTGGTTGGACCAGATGACCTCCAGAGGTTCCTTCCAATCTCAACCATTCTGTGACTGTGATTTGGTGAGGCAGTGGAAAGTTGCCAGGCACACAGAGAAGCACACTTTAATTAAGAACATAGTAAGATCTTAGGAAAACTGCTGTTAAAAAACACATTTTCTGTAGTATTTTTTCAAATCCAAAAAGGCCTCTACTGAAATCCTGAATCCAATTTTGATAGTGTTTTTACTGAAGATCCTAAGACAGCCGTAGCCCTTCCTGTGGCATCACATCACCTGGTATCTGCACCTGGTCAGGGAATGGAGAGGATCTGCATGACTCTATGAGGCACAGTCAGGTCATTAGTGAAGATACAAAACTGCATTTGCCACCATATCAATCTTGGGAATGCAGTGCTAATGACTGGCCTCCACTTGATTTCATGCTTCTCACCACGACCCTTTGAGTCTGGTAGCACAGCCAGTTTTGGTCCAGTTCACTTTCCACTGTCCACTCTAGGCCTGATTTCCACAGTTTTTCAATAAAGATGTCACAGGAGACAGTGTCTAACGTCTAGATAAACAGTATCTGCTGCTCTCCTCTCATGCCCTGAGTTAGTCATCTCACTATACAAGACTATCAGATTGGTCATGCTGATTTCCTCTTCATAAATCCATGCTGACTATTTCTAATCACCTTCATGTCATTTATATATTTGGAAATGGTTTCCAGGAGGCTTTATATGAAATACTTTCTAGGGACCAGTGTGCATGACTAGCCTGTAGTTCCCTTGATTCTCCACCTTGCATTCCTCAAAGATTGGAGGAGCAGTTCCTTTCGTCCAGTCCACAAGAAACTGTTCCAATTACCACAGCCTTCCAAAGATTATTGAGAGTGACCTTGCAATAATGTAAGTCACCACTTATAGATGCCTCCCATCAGGATGCCCACTTTTTTTTTTTTTAATATTCTCTAACCTGATCCTCCTCCACCAAAAGTGAGTCTTCCTTGCTCTAGACTTTCCCACTGGTCTCAGGGTATTACGATTCCATAAAACTCAACTTAATAGTAAAGTCTGAGGTGAAGCTGGCATTGAGTACATCGGCCTTTTCTACGTCACGTGTTGCATGAGGCCCTGCTCTGTTTAGTAGTGAACTCACACTTTCCCTAACCTTCCTTCTGCTGCTGATGCAGTTGTAGAAACTCATTAGCCTCTGTGTCCCTCATCATAATCGGTTCCAGGTGGACTCGGCTTTTCTAATTTCATCTGCATGTTCTTGGGGAGTGTTCTCAAAATCTTGCTGAATCAACTGTCCATCTTCTTTTTGCTTCTTTTTCAATGTTTTATTTTTATCAGGAGGTCCCTCTTAGTCAACACAGGCATTTTGTCACCATTGCTTGAGTTCCTGTATATGGGGATAGACCGTTTTTGACCTTGAAGGAGCGTAGTCCTTGAAAATCCATCACAATGATGGACTCACCCAAAAGCAACGAAAAGCCCACCAATACTCAGGGTAGAAATGGGGCTTGAAAAATGAGAAGGCTATAGAAGTTCATGTGGACATAAGGATTCCTGTAGCTCTGTTACACTACTATCATGAATACCCAGCCCAAGAAAGCTATTGGTGCAGGTGAGCTTGGGGCTTTGTCTCCTGGGGAGTTGGAGAAGATCCAGATGATCTCACTCCTCATCTCTTTCACTGCACGGCTTGTGCGGCTCCTCCTCTCCTGGTGACCTGTGATCAGGGAGCACATTTCCCTGGCCCAGCCTGTCTGAGATCCCCAGATGCCCCTGCAGCCTGTCCTAGAGAGACACACATCCTGCCTTGGGAGTTTGGGCTAAGCCCTCAGAGGTGTCAGGGACAGAAACTTCTGGCAGTGCTGGCTATGGGGCCCTGCAGGACGTCAGCCCATCACAGAGCCCATGTAGGCTGCTCTCAGCACAGCCTGGTCCCTGCTGCCCACTCTGCTCCATCCGTGCTCAGGGCTGCAGGGACAGCCTGTTCCTCAGGCTCTCCCTGGTAAATGCAAGGCAGAAAGAGTGCTTGACCCTCCCTGATCAGGATTCAGCTGGTAACAAAGCCCAAAGCACCTTTTCATCTGGAATAGCCAGCTGAGATCATTAGAACCTGCCAGATTTCACAAAAAGTCACAGCCTCCTGTTGCTACCCTTTCCTGGTGACAGCAGGGATCCTGATGTTCCTCAGATAGTTTAGGTGATCAGTGGCCTACAGATTTTCAAAGAATGGTTTAATTTTTAGCCAACTCAATTTCCACTGTTTTCAGTCCTTTGCTGTCTTTTAAAGCTTTTTACAAGCTGCCTCCTGCTTGAAGAATTCTTCCCTTGTGTTGCTAACACATTCTAAATTGGGCAACAGGCTATGCTGCCATCAGCTGGAATTTGATGAGCAATGGGATAAAAGACCATATGATGTGATACTTAGTAATAGGAGGGGCTGCATATGAGGGCTCAGGTGGAATCTCCCAACCTCACTCTAGCTCCTGCCCCAGTTTTTATTAAAAAAGCCCCAATTCCTTAATTCAAATAGAAAATCCAATTACAAAAAAACCCAAAAAACAAAAAACAAATCAACCAAAAAATAACAAACCTTTTGAAATAAGCTATTTTTGCTGAAGCAGGAGTCAAAACTTACTCTCCTTCTCCCTTTACTCCAAGTTCATGTGAAATGCAGATGGGAGCTGGCCTCATTCTGGCATATGCATTTATAGTGAATTATACCCACAGGAGAACTCCATGGGAAGAGGTTCCTGCCTGGAAATCACACATGCTGCCAATTTGAAGGGTTGTCTTGGGAAGAACAAGGAGGCAAAGATCACATCTCACCCTTCTTCCTACGTATCTCTGCCAGACCTCAGTTGTCAGGATGAAAGAGACTGGTACAAAAGGAAGAGATTGGTACAAAAGGAAGAAGTGGGGAAGACTTGATTTCCCTTGACTTTTTGCTTTCAGTGGGACAGCACGGGGAGGAAAAGCCATGAAAGATCTGCTGACACTCTCAGGGGACCCCAAGGAATGTCAGGCAGAGGGAGATAAGCAGCTGAGGCCCGCAAAGGGCCGAATAATTTAGATAATGCTGCTATGCATTTCTGCTACTACATAACCCTGATAATAACTTTCATTCTAAGGACATTCATGAAGGTTAAATAAGCTCCTTAACAGATTAAATGAACAACTCTTTTGGACAAATATATAAGCAAATCTATGGGGTTTTTTTTTGTTTGTTTGGTTTCCCGCCCTGCCCTGTTCTCCCTTTATATTCATCACGTGTTTTGCTTTTGTGGAATTTAAAAAAAAATTACTAAATCTATTCTTACATTTCTACTTAACTCTACTTATTTCTACTTAATTGTCCATGAACTACACAGGAAAAAAACTGCCTTTTTTTTTTTTTGAGTTAAATACAACTGTGAGCTGAAAAAAAAAGCAAAACCAAGGAAGACGAAGCCACACATATCCAGCTTATTTGCTCAAAAGCAAAGTCCACCATCGCATCTTTGTTGATTCTTTTCCTCTGAGATTTTCTTGACTAAAATAATATTTGAGTATCAATGACACACGGAGGGGTAGCTGACCTTTTCTTGGCACGGAGCGCAAAGGGCAGCAGAAAGGACAATTTTAAGCCAACTTCATGCTCTCCAGTGCTTTGGAGCTCCAACCTATGCCCAGCTGCAACAGTCCTCAGAGACATTCAAACAGCTGAGCCACTGTCAGACTCCAAAGCATTCTCTCTGCTGGTGACTGTTCTCCTCTGCTGGAGGAAGTGTCCTCAGCCATCCCAGGGACTGGGTTCTGTTGGTTGTGTCCACCTGCACCAGTGATGCCATCTCTCTGTCCCTGGGAAACCCAGCTCCTTGTTGCAGTGGGACCAGAAGACTCTCAGGGAGCATGGCCAGGATTACACCTTCCAGGTGAACAAAACACCTTGCCATACAGAACCAACTCTAAGGATCCATGCTGCTAACAAAAAACAGCTTCCCTGGGTGAGAGCTCCTTGCATGGTGGGCTGGGGGCAGGTTAACTTCATCATGGAATCACAGAATCATAGAATGGTTTGGGTTGGAAAAGACCTGAAAGATCATGTAGTTCCAACACCTCTACCTTGGGCAGGGACACCTTTCACAAGCCCAGGCTGTGTGAAGCCCCATCCCTCCTGGCCTTGAACACTGCCAGGGTTGGAGCATCCACAACCTCTCTGGGCAACCCGTGCCAGAGCCTCACCACCCTCATAGTGAAGAATTTCTTTCTATATCTAATATAAACCTACTCTCTTTCAGTTTGAAGCCTTGTCCTATCACTTCATGCCCTTGTCAAAAGTCTCTCCAGCTCTATTGTAGGCCCCCTTTAGCTACTGGAAGGTGCTCTAAGGTCTCTCCAGAGCCTGCTCTTCTCCAGGCTGAACAACTCCAACTCTTTCAGAGGAGAGATGCTCCAGCCCTCTGAGCATCTTTGCGCCCCTCCTCTAGACTCTCCAGCAGGTCCATGTCTTTCTTGTGCTAAGGACTCCAGAGCTGGATGCAGTACTCCAGGCAGGGTCTCATAAGAGCAAAATAGAGGGAGAGGATTATCTCCTTCACCTTCCCCCCTACTAAGTCCTCCACAGTGCTACCATGAATCCAACCCATCCCAAAGAAATAAAGATGAGAAAGCATTTTTCTGTTTCTGGATCCATTACACATCAAATGCAAGAAATTACCATTCAGGAGTAATCGTACTTTTTAGAATTAACCCATTCCTCTGCCCTGAGGTCTTGATTCTTGTGCACAGCCACGCAGCTCTGATAAGTATTGTTTACCACTCTTCCTTCTCTTTTATGGACTCCCAAATAAGACTTGATTTCATAGGTTCACATCCCAAACTGACAGGAATGGAGATATTTTAAACGGAATTTTCATTTGGCATTATGATGCAGGATACCTTCTGCGTGAAATCCAGTTTTCTTCTTGTTTGTACTGTCTGTACCTCAGGATTTTCTAATAAGATTTGAAATCTTTTCCCTTCTTTTAGCATGGGAACGCACAGGTTAGAGAAAAAAGAATTGTCTGAATGGTTTTTGCAATAAATTATGTTAACCAAGATACTTTTCCCTTAATCATGTGAGTAGCTGTGCTGACCTCAAGGGCCTTGCTTGCACAGGTAAGTGTTTCTCATGTGAATAAATATGGCACAATCCTCTGCTCTGAGCGGAAGCAGGGAAGCTCAGCATGTTCTCTGCCCTCAGTGAGAGCTGAGTTCATGGTGCAGCAGACAGTGAGGCACGGCAGCACAATCCCTTTTTGCTTTTCCAACAGACAAAATGACTAAATCAACCTCATGTGTGTCCTCTGAAGGACACACCTTCCCTTGTTACCTTGTGGACTCCTGCTTGTAGATGTCAATGATGTTCTCCACCAGCAGGTTCCTCTGCAGCCCGTAGACACCGTGTCGGTCCAGGACCACCTCATGCCTGCAGGAGGGACAGCGGAAGCGGCCTCCCGACGCCACAGTTGTTCCTCCCCTGGTCGGCAGGTAGGGGTTGGAGGCCTGTTCTTGCCAAGCAGCACAAGGAGAGGGAGGTACGGCCATGAAAAACCATGAAAGCCTCTTCCAAAAGCACCAAATGGTAGGAAACCATTTGTCACTATCTCCAGTGAGAGGGTAATTCCCACATGTCACCCCTGGGAAAGCACCTGGTGACTGCTGGGCGAGAGGCCAGTTCCTCAGCTCACGCTCGGCCACGTCACCACAGCCAACAGGTGGCACTTTCACCTGCCGTGAGCTCAGCCCTGGCCCCCGGATACATCAACTTTGGCCTTAAATCACTCCCCCCACCCTGTCTCACCAAATGTTAAAAATGATCAACCGAAACATGTAAAAAATATTCTTTCCCATTCATTCCAGCCAGTTGTGCTTGGGAAGCAGTGCTCTCTGTGGGAAGAAACCTACCTGGAAGATGTCACTGGCACACTTCCGACAGAGGTTGTGCTGGCAGGGCAGGATGACCACTGGCTTGGTGAACATCTCCAAACAGATGGGGCAGATCAGCTGCTTCTCCAGGTTATCCATAGTTTGCTGCTCTTTGGAGAACGACTTGTAGCTCAGGGAGGTGCTCATCCCTAGCTTCTCCTGGGGCATATACTCAGGGCCGCGGCCTTGTGGAGAGGTGTTGGGGTTAATTTCCCTTGAAATAAGTCCAAGGCCGTGCTGGATCAGAAGCTCTCTGTGTTTCTCGGGCTGGAGGACATTGTTTGAACAAGGGCCGAGCAGACCGGGGCTGTTTTTAGCAGCGCTGCGTCACGAGCTGCCGTCCCGCCGTGCCCATATATGCGCGTGAGAGCAGGACAGGCTGGGACAGGTGACAGCTGCCAGGGGAGGGGGGGAGGCCGGAGAGGCCCTGGCTCTCCTCACTCACACATGGCAGCCTTCACCCCTTGAGGAGTTGTGGGAGTGATAAGCAAAGGCCATCCGCTCCCTTTCTTTATCTTTACAGGTCAAGGGAGACCGAAGGGTTTGCCCCAGCCTGTGCAGCCACATCCTGCAGCCCAATAGACATTCTGTTGTGAGCGAGCAGCCGTGGCCACAGGAGGCAGGATGTCATTTTGCCCATGTGTTTTGGCAGGCTCCAGGGTCCTACCTTTCCAAGGTGTGAAGTACATGTGGTTACTGGAGAAGACAATAGGCTGCTCTGAAGCTTGAACACTTCTGGGTGTAAACATCTCACCACCTTGAAATCCAGACAAACAAAATTGCCTGCCTATAACTGTGCTTAAGTTTTTTTCTGGTAAGATTTTGGTTTTAGGAGCTGTAACATAAAAATCCAACATGACTATTTGTGCCACTAACTCCATGGGCAGGTTAAATATGCATGAAAAACATTATCTGAATTTCCTGATGAGAAAAAAATGGAAGAAATACAGTGTGAAAGGCTTTCACTTGTGCTGCTAGAGAATAGGTACTAATTGTATATGCTCTCTCTCTGACAGTTTAATTCAAATATATTTTAGTTTTGGGCACTGCTGTGTTTATATCTGTTTATTAGACACTGATATCCCTTTCAGCTTGGCATTTGTTCCAGAGTTATTTTTAAAATGACAATTTCCCAGATAATTTGTGACATGTGATGCCTGATCTTAAGGGAAAGCCATCTGTGCTTCTACTTGCCAATAATTTATCACACAACTGTACAAGCAATAAATATCTCATCCTCAAATTTAAGCCAAAGTCCTTGCATTACTGTATAATATCACTTTGCCACCATACTGTACATGTAATCAGAATATTTTCTTCTCTTTTAGTCAGTAATTACAATACTTTCTCAGTTCAGTGTCTTGTAGAAAGCTTTAATGTTTATTCTGCCCTATGACTGTACAGGGCTTGCATCTGAAAAATGCAGTAGAGCAGCTGAGTGAGTGCCCTAGGCATCCAGGGGCAGACCCCAGTTCTAAAGCTGGGCCCTCAGACTGCATGCAACACCAGTCTGGAAACTGTGCACTTCAGGAAAATATAAAAGTGAAGGTTTTAATGGATTTCTGCATGAAAATGAATGCTATCTCTGCATGCAATTGTAATAAATAACATTAAATTAAATACATTATTGACTTTCTTTTCAGTGCCTCACATGCTTCTTAAGTGTTTGAGTGAACTCCTGTACTCATTTGCAGCTCACCGAGCTGAGAATTCCCCTGTGTAAACTTACACACATTTGTCAGCAGTCCCATAGAAACAAATCGATTTTTCTAAGTCTTGCATTCAGGAGAAATTAGTCATAGCTTAGTTAAACCCACTTGAAATCACACCTTTGCTTCAACTGCCTGGTGTGGACCAGAGCCTGGAGTCCAGTGGGAGAAGCTGCTCCAGCAGATGAGCTGCGGACAGGTGGGGCTTTTGGCAGGGCTGGCAGGGAGCCTTCCCTGGCAGCAGCAAGAAGATATTTCTCTTCTTTCTCTCCCCTCCACAGCTGGGTCAGAGGTGACTTTTGCATCTGGAGGAATCTGAATGCCTCATTCTTGCCCTCCTAACTTTGAGTCAGCTGCCCCTTGCACAGCAAAACCTGCTTCAATAAGGGGCTCTGAATTACATAAGGAAAGCCATCCTCATCTGGCAGGGCAGGAACTTCCACCTTACTGCACAGGCAGAAACAGAGAAATTCTGGAGGGAAAAGCTGAATGCTAGAAATGTCAGCACACAAAAATACCTGTATATGCTGATGTAGGGAAGGGGGTGTTCATGGCATGCAAAATAGCCATGCTGGCCCTTTGGATAATGAACTGAGGAATGTCTCAGAGTGTAATGTGCCTCTGGGATGTGATTCTGGTGAGTTTATACCTACCCACAGTAACCCCCAGGAGCCTTCTGTTAACTGGCTGAGTGGGACATCTGATGCATCTGCAGAGGACAGCTGGAGGCAACAGGGTGGGGGACAGTGTGCTGCTGGTTTTCCCCTTTCTGTGTGCTGAAGCATGCTAACATGGAACAGGTAACAAACAGCACAACCAAAAAGAGGACTCAACAAAACAAAGATAAACCCACCTTTTACAACCAGGCCTGGGCTGATATATTTTTCTGTCAGGAGCATGTAGTCCAGACACGTGAAAAATAAGTACAGGTTTTTCTGACAAGGCATTATGAACCACAGAAATAAATTATAGGTGAAGAAATTGAGAGGCTTTACCACACTGGCAAAGGGCAGATGAGAAGTGCCAGGAAAGCCACACATTTTACGACCACTCTGCAACAAGGAGGAAGAAAAGAGCCAAGTTCAAGACACTGAGGAGAAACAGGAAGATCCTGCAGCTGGTCTTCAGCATGGACTACTTAGTATAAGCTTCAAAGAACTCACACTGAGAAAGAGCCTGCCACCCTCCCGTCTCTCCCTGGCAGCCCTATCTCTCTCCTCTTCCTCCCCTTCCACTCCTGCAGGGGAAGGCCACCAGCACACACAGCTGTCCACCTCTGAAGAGTCACCAAGTCAAGCCATCTCTCAAGGGACAAAGGCCAAGAGCACTTGTTTTAACACTCCTCCTGGACAGAAAATATGGACATCTGCCAGCTGTCACCAAGAAGAAATCTTTTTGGTATTTCAGTATTGCTTGTCTGGGAGTGTTACCTGGCTTTGCTGACATAACTAGAACGCTAATTCCTAAATATAGGTTTGCTTTTACAGACATTACTTCTAACTCCTCTATTTTGAAGCTGAATAACAGCTTGTGGACTGATGGCCTGGAACCTGGAAAGCTGGCTGCAAAGCACTGGGTTTAGGAGAGGGATTTGGAGAAGGAAGGAGAGGTTGAGTGATGTCCAGGTTCAGATTTCAATGCCATAATGGCATCTACGGGTTTTGCATTCACAGAATTCCCCTCTGCAACCTCTTATCTTGTACCAGAGTTGTGAGGCTTCTGTGTGTCACTCAGAAAATCAGCCCTGTGGCTCTCTCGCATGACTGGAAAACAAAGAGAAAAATCATATTTTGGCCAGAGGATGCTGTCAAAAATATGCTCCCACATGACTTGCTTCCCCAATGAGCCTGCAGAGACAAAGCACACTCTGCAAGGAGCAGGCTCCTTGTCCAGGCATCCTGCCCTGGACATGGTGGGTGGTGAGAAGCATCCCAGTCCATGGGGTGACAGGGCCCTGGCCTGCTGCCACCCCACCTTCTGCCTGTCCCAGGGCCTGAGCAAGCATCCCACCACCCAGCCCAGGAGTGGGCAGACCTCTACACTGGCAGCTGCCTAAAGCAGATGGGAGCTGCCCATCATTCCCTGGGCGGGGATCAACACCCACCCCCACCCAGATGCCTCCAGCAGCTCCTTATACTCCTGAGGCTGGTGGGACTCACCTGCAGGCTTCCCACAACAGCCCAGCTGCTGGTGGGTACCTGAGCAATACAACACCCTAATAAAAATGAGGCTGCTGTCTCCAATTCTGCTCACCCAAATGTGAGACTCAGGGCAAGATGATGATGCATCCTTCCCCTCTTCCCATACTGCTAACTCTGCTTGTTGTTCTGGCTGAAAAATTTTGCATTTTTAGCCAAGCATCCCTTGAGGAGGCTAGGGGAGGTTCTCAATCAATCCCACCTTTTGTCTGTGCCCATTTAATGTGCCCAGGTGGCAAGCATCGGCATTGCCACCTACAAGCCAGCATGTTTCAGAGACTCAGATTTCACTTACATTGGCAACGACTTACTGAGCCGACAAGCCAGCTATAAGATGAAGCCCTCCTACCTACACAAGTGCAAACTTCAAATTATATTTTGCATTTCATGATTCTACTGTGATCGATACACGCTCCATGATAAATACTGAGACTACCCTTTCGTGTGACTCAATTTATGCAGCCAAAGAGAGCCTTTGCAACAGAGACAAGTGCTTTCAAAAACAGTTGCCTTTTGAGACTGACATTTTTTCCACTCAACACATATATAAATATCTATATATATATTTGTCTTTGTGTACCTCATATGTGATGACAGGCCATATGCGGTCAGTATTTGGAGACCTTCTAAAAACAGTCTGAGAATTGGTTTCAGATCTCCAGGAAAACAAAGACCAGCACAGGAGATAATGACATCTTTAGAAAGTTTCTTTTGCACATATGAAATCACAGCAGAAGAGGAAAGCTCAAAGCGTTTCCAAGGGTGAGTCACTGGGAGCACATCAAATGTACGGGACATGAGATTTCAGGGACAAGCTACAAAGCCCAGACAGAGGGAGGATGTCTGCCCTTTTATTTTTAATAGAGGATGGACACTGCCCTGAGCTGAACTGTGCTCAAAAGCAGCCTTCTCTGAGCTTATCCACGCTCAAGGACCTTCCACAGTTTGCAGGAAACTGGGAGAAACATGGGATAAAAGGGCGTAAGAATTAGATAATAACTTCTGTTCCAAATTAATCAGTGGTACCAACATGAATCATAGCAGACAAACCTCAGAGATTTGGATTAAAAGACCCTGGAACAGGGAGAGTCTGTGGACAAACCGCATCAAAGACCCATTCCTGCATGCTGTGGTTCTGTCATCATTGTGACACCAAGACATGAGGTCACTGCCCCACCTGTCTGCCTGGGAAAAGGAAGATCCTTTGGCTTCCTTCTGCCCTCCAGCAGTACCAGCAAGCCAGCATGAACCTCTCACCCAGCTTTAGGTGACACAGAGAAACAAAGCCCTCCTGAAAGAAAGTCCTGGTTTCCTCAGAGTCCTCAAGATCAGGATGTGAAATGGTGTTCAGGCCATACCCTTCAGGCAGGCAAGGTGACCCTGCAAGGTGATTAACATGAGGCATTTATCATCTTCCTTGCAGTTATCTGTATTGTCTAAAGTCACAAAATCAGTGAGCCTGCAAAGACCAGATGTAGGATAACAAACATGAGATGGACAGTTCAGCATCTCCCCAAATCACATGCAACTTTACAAATCCAGAGATTCCCCAAACCTCTCCACACATCACTGCTAGAAAGAGATCATATTTCACAGCCAAGGCATACATGTCCAAAGGGCTGCAGAAAGTATTGCATGTGGGAAAGGAATAGTGCTGCACTACTGTCTGCCTAAAAATAGGTCCTTTCCAGGGCTAGGGACAAGTTTCACAGATAACAAAAGAGGCTTGCTTTTCCACACCCCCAAACATACCCTGCAATGAAAATGAGACATGAATGAAGAAAGGATATAACTAAAACAAAAGCAGTTAGAAAAAGGAGAGAGCACACCAGTTAGAAAAGTGGGAAAATCCCACTTCCTTTTGAAGAGCAAGCAACCAAGTACTTTACTATTTTAACGAAACCCCTGCTTTTCAAATGCAGCCCTGACCCTTTCCCCTCTACTTTGCTATTACAGCATCCCATGAGAGCCTATTTGTAAATCATGGCTTGATGTTTCCCCTACTAGCAGAAAAGTGGGAATGGTGAATCCTTCCCAGGTACCTGCATTTTGTGGAATAACAGGGATATTTGCTTCTGGAGTGCAGGAGTTGGTGCTGTGGCAGTGGGGAGGAACAGAGGTGCCTCAGCAGGAGCAGTGCTAGGGGGCCTCCTAAGCATACCAAAATTTAAGGGAAAGGGTATTGCAGAGCTTTAGCAGGGATTTTGACTGGATGACAGATTTGTTTTCTGCTCTGGACTTAACAGGCCATAGCACTCCAAACCCCACTGCTGCAACCCCAGCTCCGTCAGTAGGAAAGGAGAGTGATGTTCAGTAGAGAGGGACTTGTGTTTCACAGCACAGATCCAGCTCAGGCTTCCCAGCTGGCATCAGCTCTTCACTTCACAGGGATACAGCCCTGTCCCAGTGTCAGGTTTCTCCCTAGCCTTGGTCTGCTTGACATAAGCCACTTTTGATGCTATTTCAGTACGCTCTCCATTGCTCAGCTGGCAGAGCAGAGAACTGTGGATATTTTTTTCCAGGACAATGCTCAGGTCCATAGTTCAATGGAGAAACTGATTTTAAGTTTGTATTCAGCACAAACTTTATACCACATCAGAGACCTGCTGAGACTCTGTTCCAGCCTCCCAGGATGGTCTAGGTAATGTTCTCATCCTCCCCCATCTCGAGGGTCATTCTTTCCAGACAAAATTGAGATTCAGTGCTTGATGATAAAGGGTCAAATATTTCCATATTATAGCCAAAGAAAAATACTGTGTGTAGGGGCAGGAAGGTTTTCACACAGTTAGTTGCTACCAGAACCAGGGAAGTGTCTGCTTATCAACTGGCTGGTGTCAGAGGTAACAAATGTTCTTACTTTTTTGTTTTTTTCAAATTCTTCTGTTTTCTTTTTATTTCCTTTTGCTATGTGCCCTGCAAATGTTTTCAAGACATATAGCAAAACCAGCATGACTCTTCATTCCTGAGTACCAATGCCTTTTTTTCCTTTGGAAAGTCAGATAAGAAGAGCAAGTTTCCCTTTTAGCCATTTTCCAGCCAGGTTCTTTCACCCACTCCTTCACATGAGATTTCTGCGAGCATAGAGGAGCACAGCATTTGAGAGAGAGGTGCAGGAATTTGCAAGGAAAACAACTGGAAAAGCCTTCAAGCCAGGCACTTTTAGCTACGATCAGGAATACCATCCACTGTGACATTGTGTTCATTGTACCAAGCAGCAGTTTATTGCATTAACGTCCTTTTGAATTATCACTTCAGGAAGCATCTCAAGCACGTCGGCCCATGTCCACACACGTGGTGTTGCATCACCCTCTCCCCACACCAGGCTGTTCCCCAGGAGTCAGCCCTTCTGCCTCTGGCAGAGGTTAGGGAAAGCAAGGGAAGAAAGGGTGCACAGCAAGTCCTTTCATCATAGAATAACTCAGATTTTGTGTGTCTCCTAAAAAACATTCACCTAGCTATGGAGGCGGCAGCTTTGCAGCAAGATTTGTGTTTTGCCTGTGCTGACTGAGGATGCACATCTCTCACTTCACAATTCTACACTCTGCAGTCAGGACTGGGCAATATGAACCAATATTTCATGGCAATAGACAGCACCACCATAGTCTGATACAGTGATCTCGGTGGAAGATGGAGAGAGTTGGGGCTGGCTGTCTTCCTCTCCTTCCAAAATTCTCCCCCTGATGCAGACAACAGAGCTTGTCATCAGCCTGGAGGATGACCCCATGGTGACCCCAGCCACCAGCACTGAGGGAGGCTGCTCCACCCCTGGATCTAAGGTTAGTTGAACGTCCTCCTTTGTCCCACCACTGTGGTCAAGAAGCTGGGAAAACAGGGCCCCATTGACTCCACATCCCGTCACTGCCACCCTTTGGATCAGGAGAAGATGAGTGGAGAACAGGCATATGCAGGGCACAGGGAGGGCTGGGATGTGGTGGCAAAGCAGAGCATAGGATCAGTGCCAGAGCTGCTGTGCATTTCCATTGTCACAGCATTTAGAGCTGACCTGCTAATGAAGCCTGCAAACAAGGAGGGGTGGTGTAAAGACTGAGCCTCTGATGGATCTGCTTCCTCATGTCACTAGTGTTGCTCTTTTTATAATGCTGTGGGGTCAGCTCCCTTCATCTCTATCCTGTTGTAGGTGTGCAGACAATCTTACTTCAGATAATCCTTAGGTAAGAGGTGACAAGCTGGAGCACTACACGGCCTTGTTCTGATGCTTCTGATAATTCCAAAGCCTGTAATGCAAATATGAGGTGGATGATAATAGATTTATGTAAGAGAAGACTACAAATCACATTTCTTCCAGTTACCCATGTGGTATGGCCTTGGTGCTATTTCCATCCCTAATCAGTGCTATGAAGCACTTCACTACAAGCCGACAGCTCTGCAGCAGCATTGTTTGTGGAGGAATTTGTATTCAAGGCACCCTTTAGGCCTTGGTTCTCCATATCCCACAGTGATGCATTTGCTACTTGCCATCATGCTGCTGGGACTGGGGCTCCTGCAAGATCCTGCTGGGAGTTTCTCTCAGGACTGCATCTCTCATCTTTTGATAGCTCAGCTCCCAGGGTAGAGGGCTGCAGTACTTTCAGAGTAATCCTCAGTCACTGGTTCTAATTACAGCTCAAAGGACAGGGGATTTTGGCAGGGGGAGGAAGATTTCTACTCATCACTAAACTTCTTGCTGGATCCCTGACACATTGAGGAACCTCAGGAGTCGTGCCCAGAGTCCTTGTCCCATTCCACACCAGTGTCCACAGCTGCTTTTGTCAGCAGAGGATGCCTCTGCCACCCCTGACCTTCATCAGGTTGGTGCTCACCAGGCACCTCATTCCTGCAGCCAAAATGGGGCAGGCGTGGCTATCACTAACCTTTAGCATTCCAGAGAACATGCCAAGGAGCCTGGCATGAGCTAGGTGGCCACAGGGTAACAGTTCACTGTCACCTTCAGCTAGCAATGTTGGCAGGCAATCAGTAACACTGAAATCCCACTTAATCCAGAAGAGATGAAGTAAGAATGAAAATAAAATAATAATATAATCTATTCTGGATGGATATTAGTGCATTTGTCATAGAAATAAAATAATTCATGACAAATCCATTAATATCTATCCAAAATAGATTACATTTATGTAATACTTAAAAAGACTATACAGGTTCCTATCCTTGCTGATCTGAATTGGCAAGATCTCTCACCCATCTTCAGGTATTCAGGTGATATTCCTGAGAAGGGGCAATGCTTCCTTAGAAGCCTCCTCTGCATGTAATGTCTCAGGTTGCATTCACTGGGGTACTCCTGATATGTCAGGTCTCATAGCTAGTTCCTTGGGCTCCTGGAATGTGTCCAGACAGGATGCTCATTCCCAGAACTTAAGTCATCCATCGTTCCTTTTCAGGGAAGTACGTTTCTTTAACAACCCAGGTGTCATCCAGTCAGGCAGGAAGAAGGTGCCAACTCTCTCCTTCTTTCTCTGGTGACTTGTTAACATGTTGCCATATGAAATGTTCTTTACACTTGACCTCACAAGGTACATGGAGATTGAAATTGAAAAACAGAGCTTCCCAAGAGTCAATGGGAAGAGCAGAAAGCTCCACCTTTCTTCATCTTGGAATTCTCTTTTTCAGCCTTTCCCTCACTTTACAGCTTTCTTGGGGAAGCATGCCCAGCATGTGGGAGGCAGGAGAGCTGCTTGTCTCTGACCCAAGCCTGGTGTTGTCTCCACTCCTCCCACCACCCCAAATGCTGTAGGAGCCATGTAGAAGGGCACAACGTTGCTGAACCATTTCCTTGCATTTTAGGGAGGAAACTGTGCTGCCAGCTGGCCAGTGGGTATCTCTGTGTGGTCCCTGTGTGAGGCCACTCTGTAAGACTGGCAGGAGAATGTTTGCTGACGGAAGTGGAAGATGCAAAGGGAAAAAGACACAAGAGGATAAGGAAGGAAACTGTGTGTGCATGCACAGCACTAAGTCCCAGGATATCATCTGCATTGAACAAGTCCTTCAAATATGATTTCTCAAGCTCATCACAATGCTTCCACCTCTTCTGATACTTCACAGCATCACAGCAACCTGCTTCTCATCCTTCCCACATCAATCTTCATCTGCTTTATCCTCTTCCATGAAGGGGTGAACTGTCTGGCCCTCTCCCTGAAAAGACAAGTCCCATCAACCAGGGTACAGCCTCTGCTTGAGCAGGCAGGGACTGCTCCCCTTCTATTCCCAGCACTAGCTTGAAGCAACACATCCCCTCCAAACCAAGGCTCACACACTTTGCTGCGTGGCCACCAGAATAACGATAGCAGGCAGGGCAAAGAAGAGATGCTTACAGTTTTACAGAAGAAAAATAAAAAAAATTAAAAAGAGAAAAAGAAAATGGTGGCATTGAGACATCAAGTCAGTGCCTTTCCCATGACAGCACTCAGGCTTAGCACTGGAGCCAATGTATTGTTAGCTGGCCAGGTAATGCTAAAGGAATGAAATCATTCTTATTTTTGCCAAGAGGAAAGGCCATCTTGTCTCTTGAATAGGGAAGAAATAGGAAGAGCTCTATACCAAATTAGTGAAATGTGCAGGATTGGAAGAATTTGGGGTTTTAGGAGAAAATGTTTTAGAATGTGAGAAGTGCTTTGTTCCCCCACAAGGAAAAGCTTCTTGGTCAACACAGCCTGAGGCATAAGGTGTGGAGGAAGGTAGGCTGCCTGCTCCTTACTGTGTCAGGAGGGCCTGCAGCAAAATGCCTGGATATGAGGGCACAGTCATGCTGATTTAATCTTCAAAGCCAGTAACTGAAGCTTGGTTTTCTCTCATTTCCCCACCTACCTCTTTTATAAGTTTATCTCTCTTGGCAACTGCAAGTATATGTTTTTATTGTCTTTTTGTCTTAACCTGTCTTGCATTAAGCATGATTTCAGTGTAATTGGATACTAATGACTTGTTCCTTGCCAAAGGATGTGGTAGAACTCCACGTAGAGCTTGGGGCACCATACCAACACTCTGGGTTGCCAGCTTGTTCTCCATGATATCCACAGCATTGTGTGCAAATATCCAAAGCAACGTCCCTTCCCTCAGCTGCAGCCCCCATGCTCTCCCCCCAGACAATAGTGAGGCAAGGAGAAGTGTCTTCTAGAGATGTATTACCCCTTCTCATTTCTAGCTCGTACATGTATTCACTCCCTTATTGGTCCATTAGCCTGAATTCCCAGCTCTGGCTCCAGCTTTCTCCAGGCATTTGGATTGCTTGCTACTTGACCAAGGCTTTGTCTCAAACCATTAGTCTTGGTTGCAGCCCTCTCTGTGGTTCAAGCAGGGCCCATCTCACTGGGTCCTGCTTTCTGAACTGTCAGACACCACGATGCACCTGTTTTGGAATGCAGCACATGCTGCATTAGGCAAAACGGAGCAGCCTTGTTTGCTCAGAGAAATTCTGTTGGAACTAAGTGGAAATCCAAGAGACTGTCCTTCTCTAACATCATTCTTCATCCCATCACAGGGAGGGGTAGCATCCCTCAGATCTCTGAGCTCCTACATGGAAGCCCTCTATCCTGCTTGGCCTGGGCATGCAGTGGATCATCTCTCTGGCTGCCAACTGCAGGAATAGGTGTGAGTCCAAGATGCCCAAGTAGAAAAAGGCACCACCTCCACCCCTGCAAACTCCTGTTTGCAGTTACACCCTTCCTGTTGTTATACACCCACCACCCATTTGGACATGCTCACTCCCTTTTATTCACTTTGTGGTTTTTCTGGTTAATTCAGGGAAAAAAAACCCAAAACATTTCCAAGACAGAAGCTATTTGCAAATCTTTGGTTATGAAGGATCTGCTCCTCCCAGTTTATCCCCCTGCACCAGCCTGAGGCAGTCAGGAAGAATTTGGCCTCATCTTCATTACACATCTTATTTGCACCTGTACAAAGTAAAGTGAGCAAGGATGAAAATGGTGAGAGATTGGAAATAACAGGTCTAAAGTGAGCTGTCTGTGGACACAGACAGTGGCTCTACCTCTCATCTACAGAACACATTTCCCACTTCTCACTTCTTGCTCCTGCTCCATGCCTTTTTCTTCATTACTTCATCACAACACTCCTCCTCCAGGTTGCAGTTTGGCAAGCACCTTCAAGAGGCTGAGCTGCCCTGGCCAGCAGGATAGGGCAGCCTGGGCCTCTCACCTACCTCGTGCTGCCCCTGACTACAAGGTCTGGTCCCCTCATTAGCACCATCTGAGCTGATTCACTTCACTGACCATTGGAAAATAACCCACCTTGTTGGATTATCAAGCTGACTCAGGTGCCTGAAGTGGCCACAGACAACTACAGCTAGGACAAGGCAAGCTGTGTACTTGAGAGCAGTGGAGAAGAGAGGAGGAGAAGAGGGACCTCTTTACTTGGGACTAAAGAGCTGTCAAACTGGCTCACCCTCCTTTCAAACTTCAACCTCAACTTCCTTATTACTATCCAGAGCATAATACCTTCAGTACCCCACAAGATCGTCCATGACTTGAAGGAGCACTCACAAGCAAGTGAAGCCAAAAGCCATCACTTATCACAGTAGTCAGGCAAAATCACTGCTGCCAGGAAGGTACAGTAGCAATGCATATTCAAATAGGGTTGTGGTAGTTAATGTCTGACTCCAACAGCTCCTAGCATTTTCCACGACAGCAGGTTGCATGAATCTCATGCTGCTTCTAAGGAATGGAAAAAAGCGCCGTTCGTGTTCTTACCCAAGCTCCCTAATGTACTGGTTAACTGTTTTGGTTTGGTTTTCATTGGCTTAATGAAACTGGGGTTGAATATGCAGAGTTTTATTCCAGTATCCTTGGTCTTTCTGGTACAGACCTGTTCATAAAAGCCTAAATGGACAACTGTCATGCCAGAACTCAAACATCAAAGGCTACCATGGGAAAGAAGCTTGCAGCTCACTGACATCAAGTTATTATCAGCGATGGATCAAAACATTTGACTGCGACAAGGTAAGCAAAGGGCTCAGAAAAGCAGGCAGAAAGTGTCAGCAAGAGGTCCTGAAGCTGAATCCAAAATGTCATAAATCCCCGTCTCTTCTTGGAAAAGCAAAATTTATTTTGCATGTGACTGATGAGTGAAAACTGGAAAACAAGTTCTGTGACCTCCTGGCCTTTGTGGAACATATCAAATGACCAAGACCACAGTCGCTGAGACAACAGTTGCCTTTGCTGCAGCTGAAGCACCAACGTGATGCTCTGTATGAATTCAGAGGCAAAGCCCATTTGGACAGTTCAAAGAGCGTTGTCTCTGGCAGCAGAGCTGTAGGAAAAAATGATGGGGTGGAGACCAAGAGTAATTCAGAGGTCGAGGCAGGAACCAATGTACTGACGTGAGTCAGGTGTGCCATCATGGGAGAGGTATTGATGTGACAGTGGCGTGAGGGCTGCCTGGAAGATGAGGTGCTGATGGTGTCTGACTCCCTTCAGAGGTGTTCTTATCCCTCAGAGCAGATCAGCTCTGTGTCAGTCCCAGCCCTGCAGGCCCTGTCTGTCTGATCTGGGGTCCATCCCAGAGGCAGGACTAGGCAAGGTTCGTCTGCTGCAGAACCGTGGAAGCAGCAGATTCCGCCTCCTTCTCCCACCAGCTGGGATTCCTCTTCCAGACACTGGGGAACAGGCAGGCTCTGTGGTGCAAATGGCTGCTAGGGGCAGGGAGACAACAGGGTTTATGAGTGAAGGGGCATGACACATCTGCCAGAATCTGGGAACTGGATTATATTTTGATGTTTTTCCTGTTTTCTTTTCAGCATAGATATTGCAGCAGATGACACAATGGGACTTAGTCTCAGCTTGCACTTGCAAAGATCTTCATCACAGTGAAGCAGCATCAGATATGGAGCTTGGACACAGGTACTGGGATTTCCACTGTGCAACCTCTGCATTTTGGCAGTGCTAAACACCAGGAGGGGTGTCACCTTGGGCCCCTAAG
>VZDJ01007755.1:4180456-4381034 GCA_008694505.1 Cyanoderma ruficeps
TCCTACCTGGCTCGTTCTTTTCAGTTTTATACTCCTTGCCTTCCTAACTCTGGTCTTGCCCGAGGTTCCCACCCACCCCCCCTGTGCAAACGTGGGTGGAAAACGGGGAAGCTTGGGTAATTAAAAACAAACAAACACACGTTTCAGAAGATGGAGATGTGGGTTTATGTTCCTTTATGCTGATACGCACACATCCTGCTCAGCATCCTTGGAAATTTTCAATTGGGTCAACTCTCCCTCTAAACAGGCTTATTTTTGAAAAGATTTTATTACATTGGTCTTTTCCAACCCCACTGGCAACTTCCAATATTCAAGTCTTTTCCCAGCATCTTTCAAATTTCCACTGTCACGCTCCAGCTGGGCTGACCCTGGAGGATGCTCATTTATCCAACTCCTCTTGCTAAAACGGGACAGGGGAATGTCCCGAGGAGATAAAAAATCATGTCTAAGTGCCCATGATGTGAGCTGAGAGGGATGCTGATAGCTGAGTGATAGCTGGGTGATCCTGAAATCCCACTTAGGTCAGGTGTAGAGTAGGTACAAAATGAAGTATCTGTTTACAATATTCAAAATACATACACTGACAAAGAGTACCTCAGTAAAGGAATAATAAAGTTTCAGGTACTAACAAAATCAGGAAAGTGCTCTCTTGTTTCCAGGGGTTTCCCACCTTGGGAATCAGCAGAACATCTTGACTATGCATGTACCACGTATCTCAAACTGCATCCATCAGGAAGCACCTTGTTGTGCAGGAATATTTTCACCACCTCTCCTTTAAAATCCTTTGGGCAGACTGAAACTTTTTACCCTTCTCATAAATGAGATTTATTCTGTTCTCCCTTTCTCCAGCAAAAGGGGCAGCTTTTGTTTGAAATACAAACAAATCTTTTCTTACAAGACAGGACCTGAAAATTTCCTTTCTCTTGCACCAGGTGTCCCCCCTGTACCCATCAGGCTACTAAAAAGCCCCTCATCGCTTGTTTGCCTGAAGTACCCTACACTGGTAACCAAGTCAGTGTATCAGGGTGAAATGTTGTATGATTGGGGTTTTTATAATCTCTGGCATCTTTCATTATTAAGTGATACAAACGATTGAATAAACTCTACACACAGCTCGTTACTGGAGACCAGATATAAAAATAATTATGCACTTGCAGGTGACTGTCACTAATAACTTGCACCTAAATGAAATATTTCACAAGTTACACTATCAAGCAAGCAATGAATCGTTTGCTACCGTAGTGAAAAACATTTAGTACCTTTAGATCCATGAACATGTCCTAGAAGAACGGGAATCTGAGCCAAGCAGTCACATGAATGTAACAGGCCATAGCTCAAGAGGCAGAATAGTTGCTTAGCATAAAGTAAGTCCTCAGACCAGGACATTTTGTGAGGTTTTGGGGTTTTTTTCCCTTTCCTGGCTTTCATTCTCCCTTAGGTATATTACACTCTTACACAGAAATGCATGCATGTCAATTCTTTCTGAGTGGGTGGGAGAGAAAACATATCTTAGAGATGGAGACAGAGGGAGAAAGGAGATGATCGCTTTTCTTGAAGAAAGTCTGTATGTGTTTTTATTTTGTGAACTATACTTTAGGAGAAAAGAGTTGCCACTGAATCAGTGAAAAGGAACAAAAGAGTTCAGAGATGTTTATACAAAAAGTGATGAATCTTGGGAATCAAATCTTTGGCCCTAGATGGAGTCTGTTCCCTGTCCCACACCAGGGAATGGCACCGGGATGTGCTTTTGGATTGTGGATTCAGATTTGACTGCTAGTGATTATGAAGTTGTGTGGATAACAGACAGCTGTGGAAATGGATGTCTTTCCTCAAATTGTGCTCACTGAGATGCCTCTGTTCCCTAAAAGGTAGGTTTTTGTGCCTAGGTTCCTGAGAGGGATACACTGCGCCATGCTGGAAGAGAAGGGAGAAAAGGTTGTTGGTGTCGGTGTGTGTGTCCATACACATGCACAAAAACATACTAATTAATAATATCTGGGGCCAGGGATGTAGTGCACAAAGAGAAGTAATGTGAAGGTCTGACTTCTGCTGAGCTTCATAAATCTGTTTCCATGCTGATAATCTTGCTCGTACTATATTCCCACAGAGAGTGGGTCTTCCTTGCTCTCATATCTGAAATCTACCCCAGAGAAACACTCCCACACAGAGAAGACTCACTCAGGGTTCTGTTGAAGGAGAAAACTTCACTTCCATTCTCCCCCTGCTATGCAGACAGATTTGGACACTTTCAGACACGTTTACTCTCTCCAAGCCAGGAGCTGTTGCCAAGCATGCTTTTCTGCACCCCACGTAGCACCTGTAATGGAAAAGAAGACTTGAAAAGGAAACAATAGAACATAGGAGAGAAAAAAGCAGAGTATGAGTGCTGGCTCTCATATTAACTATGTCCTAAGCAAGCCCACGACTGTCTGCATTAAACCCCTTCTGTGTAAGGACCTCTATGGCCCCTCTCCCTCTGCTTCACATTCTGCTACAACATCCCATGTCACCCTTTTTGGCACAACCAAAGGGCCAAACATCACAGCTGTCACCTTAAGTCAGGAGATGGTGGAGGACTTTTTTCCACTTCTATCAGCCAGGGTGGTCACAGGCCTCATTTATAAGGATTATCTGGCATCACAGAAAGCCCAAGCAGTACAGATTGTTTGGCATCACATAAAGCAACATGCAAAATGCAGAGAGACTGCCCAGAGCGCAACACTAAAGGTCACCACGGGAAAGAAAACCTAACAAAACTAGCTACAACTGAATTAAAAATGCTTAATTACTTTTGGCTTCACATAAGAGAATGCCAAATATATATTATTAAATTGAGAGGGGATCTCATTAAGTCATATAAGTATTTCAGAGGTGGGTACCACGAGGATGGTGCCAGACTTTTCAGCAGTGCCCAGTGACAGGAAAAAGAGCAATGGCCATACACCAAAGCACCAGAAATTCCAGCATAACATGAGGAAGAACTTCTTTACATCGAGGGTGTCAGAGCACTGGAACAGGCTGCCCAGGGAGGTAATGTAATCTCCCTCTCTGGAGACATTGAAAATCCACCTGGATGCATTCCTGTGTCAACTGCTCTAGGTGACTCTCCCTCAGCAGGTGGGTCTCCAGAGGTCCTGTCCAATCCTAACAATTCTGTGATTATGAAAATATATTATTTATTAAATCTCATTAAACAATAATTAGTTCTAGTTTTATTAGACATAATAATCACTAATATTATTATGGAAAACAACAAAGCACTTCCAAAAGCATCGCTGCAACACATATTCCAGTATTTACTGCAGGGCAGGTGGCAGACCTTCAAAAACCTCTTGGTTTTTTTGGCTTTCCCCTTAGGAGAAAAAAACAAAGTGAATTGCTTGTGTATCACACGTGTTTGTAAACTGCTCTAGGAGAGTCTGAGCGGGAGCCCTCAGATCCCAAAAAAAAAATTACGCGTCTCCTTCGAGCCGGAATCGAACCAGCGACCTAAGGATTCCCGCGGGGCGCGGCCTCTACAGTCCTCCGCTCTACCAGCTGAGCTATCGAAGGGACACAGCCGCCGCCCCCCAGCGGCCGCACAAGGCGCCGCCCCGCCCCGCGCGTGGCCCTGCGCATGCTCCCAGCAGCGTCGGCGCTCACGGGGGCGAGAGGCGGGAAGAGGTTTGGTGAGAGGGGGCGGCCGGGGCGGGGTGGAACCAAAGGCGTAATGGCCGGCTCCTCTCACTTGGTACACCGAGATCGGAGGTTGGAGTCCTCCCTGAGCCGCATGCTTTTCAGAGCAGCCGTGTTTTGTGAAGCAAAAGCAGGGCCCTTCACAGCAACACACACACATTGCTTCCAAGTGTTAGCAGCACTCATGAGCTACTGCAGTTATTTATTCATTCCACCGTGAACCACTTCTTTTGGGAAATTTGAATCCACACACTGCTGCATCCACTTCCGCAGCCTCAGCACAGGAAAGACACGGAGCTGATGGAGCGAGTCCAGAGGAGGGACACAAAGTGATCAGAGGGTAGAAACAACTCTCCTGTGAAGTCACGCTGAGAGAATTTCGGTTGTTCAGCCTAGAGACAGCTCCCAGGAGACCTCAGAGCACCTTCCAGTACCTAAAGGAGTTCCACCAGAGCTGGAGAGGGACTTTTTCCATGGGCATGTAGTAACAGGACAAGGGGTAATGGCCTTAAACTGAAAGAGGGTGGGCTCAGACTGGACATAAGGAAGACATTTATTACAGTGGGGTTCATGAAACACTGGAAGAGGTTGCCTGGAGAGGTGGTGGATGCCCCTTCCTTGAAAACATCCAAGGTCTGGACCTCTGAGCAGCCTGATTGAGTTGAAGATAGCCAGTGTCCCTGCTCATTGCAGGAAGGTCGGAAGTAGGTGACCTTTAAAGGTCTCTTTCAATCCAAACCATTCTGTGATTTGATAACTGGCTACTCTGAAGCTATGGCATGCTCGCAAATCTAATCATTGGGAATATCTTCCTTACCTCTCCTGCTTGCGAGCTTTTTATACACTGCATAGCCTTTATGTAAATGAAAAATATTTCAGTTTTGTTGCAAAATCATACACTTTTCATGCAACTGCAGATCAAGGATGTTCTTGCAATTCTGAAGACTAAGGGATAATTAGAACATAAACAACATGCCTAATCACAGCAGCATTGCTTGCTGCCTTCAGAGATCGCCTGGTTGTTTTCTTTGATGTCGTCTGTGGGAGTAACCATAGAGTGTCAGGCCAGTGTGGAGTACAGTGCTCCTCTCCCAGGGCCAGAAGGTTTCTCCCTCATGTAATGTAATGGTGTGTTAATCAGGTTAATTTGGGGGGAAAAAAAAATTGAAAAATTTAAGCCTACAGTAGTGTTTTGCTTTGAGAAACACAGCACTACCAGGCAGACAAATGGGGGTGTTAATCACAGAATCACAGAATTTTAAGGGGTTGGAAAGGACTTTACATTATTCAGTCCTAGGGACACCTCCCCCTAGGCCATGCTTGCCTTGTTCAGGCTTTATCAGGCCTTGCTCAAGGCCTGATCTTGACTGGTCCTGAACCAACCAGAGCTGGGACCCCACAACCTCCCTGGGAAACCTGTTGCAATGTCTCACCAGCTTGACAGCAAAACATTGCTTCCTAATCTCTAAATTTCCCTTCTCATTTTGTATCTGTTACTCCATGTCCTGTCACTCCAGTTCCTCATGAAGTCAGGATGATGAGATCAGGTGGGGAAAGAGAAAAAAAGAGAAAAAATAAGAGGAATGTAGGAAGCCAGGATGGTGAGATCAGATGGAAAGCCATGCCCCTTCAACGTGTGACCAGGGCCGAAAACGGAAAAAAAACAAGTGCGAGCCAGGCAGGAGTCGAACCTACAATCTTCTGATCCGTAGTCAGACGCGTTATCCATTGCGCCACTGGCCCCGCACGTACAGGGCTGTTACCCGCCGTCCTGTATACCCGAGAGCGAGGGCGCTGCGTGTCCCACACAGCCCTGAGCGTCCCTCACGGCCCGGCCCCGTCACGCCCTTACAGCAGGGGGCGCTCCCGGCGTTCTCGCCCCGCGACCGGCCTTAAGGCCCGCCCGCCGGCAGTGGCTGCTGCGCATGCGCAAGGCAATCGGCTGCGGTCTTGGTGTGTCGCTCCGCAGTGAGTGGCAGGTCCCTTCGATAGCTCAGCTGGTAGAGCGGAGGACTGTAGCGGTTACGCCCCACGGGAATCCTTAGGTCGCTGGTTCGATTCCGGCTCGAAGGAGACGCTGAATTTTTTTTCTCCTTTCAATGGAAAATGCATTTAAACAATTTCTCTTGAACCTTTTACAGATACGGTTGCTTTTCTCGAAGAGTTCCGCCTGCATCGCAAACCGAGCCTGTGCACTGTGTCTCTCAGGAGCTGCTGTTCCTGCGGGCGCAGTGGATGCTGTGCCTAATGCAGGACTGCCAACCCCTCTAAATTTCTAAAGGAAAACAAGACGTATGTTCACACTCCAACGTGCCACAGAGCAAGTCAGTACAGGAGGATATCGGGCTAGGATCCCTTTGTCTCATCGCAGTTAATTAGGATGTTGACATTCTGAGGGTCATTTTTCCAAGTCTCCTCTCCTCTGTTCCAAATGTCTAGACACTGTTTTTACAGTATAAGGCTGTATCTGTACATACTGCCACAAAAAAAAATTACATTTTTTTATCCAGCCAACTGAAGTGTTCAAGTCCAGGCTGGACAGGGCACCTCCCTGCCCATGGCCAGGGCTTGGAATTGAATGATATTTAAGGTCCCTTCCTACCCAACTCACTCTAAGATTAGCATGTACTGACTCTCTCCCTTAGCTGAAAACTGCGTGTCTTTACCAGTGTCTATCTATTATAGGTGTCAGCTACCGCACAGTTGTCCTGTCTTACTGCCTTTCCAACCCTGGGATAGGTGAAACTGGCATGAAGGACTGAGTCCTCTTGTATGAAACTCAGTACCCATTCATCTCTCCAAGTGAAAGGACAAGCTGGATGTGACGACTGGGCTGACTTCAGTTTGTGGAGGGAAGGAAGGGAGTTATGGTCATCTGTGGTCTTTCTCCCTGGTTAGTAACAGCACACTCTTTTCTACAGGAAATGATAACAGGAAAAGAAATCAGTAATTTTAACTGTGCTCAGTTTAGCATGCTTCTTAAATTCTTTTTAATGATTTTTATTCTACAAAGAGGCAGAGATGTAATCCTTTTTGACTGAAATCATACCGGTATTCATTCTTACACAAGGTAGGCAATCAAATTAAGTGACATACAATTTTGTTTGAAGTTTTTTGTATTAAGCATTGTGGCTTATCCCACAAATGGGAGTAAAACTGCACAAACTGCCTAAATAACTAGTTACATGGTGGTACACCTAAATTGTCTATGCTGCCTCTTGTGTTTGGTGTTTCGAGTGGGTCTGGGCATGTGTTAATATCTAAGCACTCAAAGGAACAGATCTTTGAGAATGCATCTAGCCAAAACAGTTGCCCCTTGTCCATTTTCAAATGCTTGGGCTTTTGTGGTCACAGAGACTGGATACCAACCTAGTGAGAACTATTCCTGTCTTGTAACACACCCAGATTATCTGGCACTCTGCGCTGGCTCTTGAACAAATGCAAATCCCCAGAGTGAGGTGCTGGCTGTCTCAGGGTGTCTGCTGTTGTCCTCAGCAGCGCCATTGTTTCACTCTGCACACACCTTTTGCTGGGGAAAATTATTCCATATAGATGTTGATTCCAGTTAAACTACTGTGTTACATCACTGTGACTGATGATTTTTTTAACAAGGATTCTGCATTAAGTAAAGGATTTACAATGTGTGGCCATAGCTCTGGCTGCTTTGCATGAGCAGGCACATCAGCTGCAATCCAAGAGCTAGTTCCTCTTCTGGGAAACCCTGAGTTGCCATTTGACACTTGCCAGAGTGCAAAGCCATAACTTTGGACAGCTGTCTCAACAGCTTCTCTAGCTGTTACCGGAATGAAGTTGTTTATAGTGTGGCAAGGTAAAGGGAGTGCTACAATTCATGCATACGACCTTTATTAGTCAGAGTGATTGACAGCCAAGGTAGATTTGAATATATGGAAGTTTACATATAAATAAATGTAGCAAAACAGAGAAAAAAATTGAGAATCTGTACATTTTGAGATTTCTGGGTGTGCAACTGAACTGTACACAAAACCAGATAATATTAGCATTATTATGTGTTCATGTTAGGAACTTTTCTGAAGAACAAACAAAAGAGAAAAATCACATTGAAGAGCTAAGTCCTGAAATCCTTATTCATCCTTTCTCCACATGTCCTCAGAACAGCTGATCTTCACATCAAGGAGAGACACAAATGCTCTGGTACTTTAAAAACTAAGTTTCCCATTTGAAATTAAACCATGAGTTCAGACACTCAGATCTTTAAGCTGCAAGTCCTGGACAACCCCATCAGAGGCTTCGTCACTGGTTTGCTTTGAGGTTTTTTGCTAACTGAGATAACGCGTTCTGGCTCTTCTGTACAGAACCCTGTGTCTGTAAAAGGGATTTGCAAACATGCAGCAGCTTGTCCATCTTTGCTTCACACTGTGAAATCAAGTAATAAATCTTTCCCAAGAAAAACTCTCATTTAGAAAGTGTAAATAAGAACCACATGACTTGCGGTACCTCTCAAGCCCATGGAGAAAATTTCCTTGATTTTGGTGAACTTTGGCTCTGGCCCTCTAGACCCATCAGAGGTGTTGCATGCAAAAAAAAATCCCCAATTGCTTTTGCTATTACGGGATTTACTTCTTCCTCCCTGGCTTTAGGCCTGCTCTCTAGCTGTTGTTGAAATCAAGGGTGCAATTCCCAGTGACTTCCATGGGAAAAGGAGGATGGATTTCACATGGGAAAGGATTCCACCTATAAAACGTAGCTTTACACCAGACTTTTCTCTCAGTGCCTCTTTCAGCTCTCTGCTGGAAATAGTCACTAGGTAACATTTGGACATTTTCACACTAAATTTCTCTACCAGACAGTGAAATTTAGGAAATTACTTCACCTGCAGATTTGTTATGTACTATGTGCTCTCCCTACTCCTTCATTGGGAAAACATCCTATGCCAGAACAAACACCCTGAAAAGGGGAATAGTGAAGAAGGCCAAAAGAGGAGTGTGTGTGCTGGTGTCCACAGCACATACCCAGTCTCTGGCCTCTGGCCATCTCACAGCACCCCAGTGCTGTCTGATCCATCCCCCCAACAGGAAGATGTGCAGCACTTGGCTGCCACTGGAAAGACATGCCTCTGGGGTCATGACTCCTCAGGGGCAGGATGGTGTCACCAGCCCCCCTCTGCTGGCGCCACCTGGTTGGATGGGCACATCCTCAGTGGGCAGGTAGGATAGCAGTCTGGAGTTATGTACATACGAGTGGTTTCCAAAATCATTGCAACTGAGGACAAAGAAGAGCCTGTGGGTAGGAGGGAAGCAAGTGCCTGTGCACAACTCTGGCCATGCCAGGGCCTTCCCTCTTCTCTGAAGCAGAAAACCGGGCCCATTTCTGAGGGCAGTGTGCGTGTTGGCTGTCCCCAGTGCCTGCATCCAGAGAACGGACATATAACCTGAACAGGAAGTAATGGTCTTGAAAATATCCTTATGTTATGGGACTTTTAAAGAAACATTGAAAGTAGTATGTCTTGACTTTGGAGTTACAGCTGGTTCTATAAAACACATTCTTTTCCCATATATTTAGCAGAATGACATTTGATTTCAAAGGTGAAAATAGAAGGAAGATAATGTTTCACAACTGTGGGATCCAATTTTAAGCAAGGGAAGAACACTTTTAGATAGTTATATATTCACCAGTCTGTATAATTTAGTGGAACATTGTGACCCCCTTTAGACCACAGCATGCAAAAATAGCAAGTACATNAAATAGCAAATACATAAAAATGATAATGATTGGTGTAAAATGATCAATAAGGAGAAATTCAGGTGTCTCAGGCTTAAACTACTATGTCAAATCAGTGAATGCTAAACTTAGGATCTAAGAGGTATTCCTTTAGCTCTTACAAATTAGTGGCCTAAGTTCTTCATGCTTCCTTTAGCCATACCCACATGTATCCCCACTGATTTGTGCAGAAGTACTGCAGACTGAACATACACCTCATTCCTGCCTCTTTATTTAAAATCATGCCATGTGCTCTTAAAGCCCCTGTGCCTGGCACAGAAGGGATGTTTCAGCCTTACCCCAATGAGCTGGTGAGGAGGACGGTCACTCCTTTGCTGCTTGCTTTCCCTGCCAAGTCCTTGCTGCTCCCACAGCCCCAGTGCCTGTGCTGGTGTGCTGGCTTCCAGCCCAGTGCCAGCAGGGCAGTAGGGCCACATGCCAAGGGCATGGTGGAATAAGCCAGCTGGCAGACACCTCTTGGCTGGGGACCAAAAGGAGGAGCTTTACCACAGGCCTGTGGGAGGAGGAGAGAGGCTCTGGGACAGCCCAGGGCTAGCCTTCCACTCCTGGTGGTCTTTGTCCTTTGCTTTGTCTCATGGGTTTACAGCTTTTGCAGGGGAAGACAGAGAGCCTACGTGTGCTTCTGAACGACACTCCTGGATTTGGAGTGACCTGCACTTTAACAACCATCAGAAAAATCTCCTAGCACTTTGTCTTGGCTCAGGATTTATAATTTATAATTACCAGAGCTGTGTCCCAGCAAGCCACTAGCTGCCCTCCAAAGAGCACCTCATCTCTGGGAAGGAGAGCTCTATCTGTCTTGCCACCAACTTTCTCCCTGAGACATGCGAAAGAGCACTTCTGGGGCTCCCTCACAGGAATGTTTCACATCCAGCGAAACTGCTGCATGCAAGGAAAGTTTCTGGGGTGGGGAGAGACTGCCAGTGTGTCCATAAAGGGATTCAAGGCTGTGTCTGGGAGGTGAAACTACAGATGAGGGCAGGGAGAAGAGCACCTATACCAAAGGGAATATTATTGGAGGGAAAGACAAATTGAAGCTGTGAGAGACCAGCATGCTCTGTACAGGCCATAGGTATCTCCATACACACAGTGCAGGCAGGTATCAACAACCTATTGGAAGTAGCATAGAGGGAGATTCTGCCTTGGTAGGAAATTACTCTCAGGTTACTCTTGATTAGCTTAAAGACAGCTATAAACACAGGCTGCAGAACTTATCAGATGTTTTTCTCACTGTGAGAGTCAGTGAGAAGCCCCAGCAGGCCGCCTGCCTGCTCTAGGACTCCGTGCGATAGCTCCGATGGCTGTCCCCAATCAGTTGTGTCTTCTCAGTTGCATTAGTCGGCTGAAGCGTGATAGGAGTTTCTCCATCTAAATTGGAGAGGACAACAAAAGTTACTTTAAGAACCCTTCACTTGCTACCAAAGTCTGATTGCTTGTTAGCAACACAACAATTCATTTACCAATCTGGTTACAGCTTAGTTTGGTTTCACAGACAGCTGTGTGGGTACCAACAAGGTGGGACTGCCCACACCAAGCCTACAAATGCCTACAAATACTCCTATTTCTCATACAATGTCAGATTTCTGGGTGTTGCTGCTGCTGTTAGACTGGACATTTGCTCTGCCTGGTGCTTTGCAGAGCTTGCAGGCTAAAGGTTCCTGCCTGTTGTAATAGTAAGTGCTTGTTCCCACAAATGGCTGAATATAATCAGCACTGTTGTGAGTCAGCAAGCACTAACCCTGGCAATGTTTATGAGAACGGGATAGAAATGAGTCTTGAGGAAGGCAGAGTTAGCAGTAAAGAAAGAAGAGAGTTTAAAGGAAAAAATGTGTGAGCAGTAATAGTAACACACCTGAGAGGAAAGAAATCATATATATCCTGAAAGCCAGCTAGTTAAATAAAAATGTTAAATTGAATTTGAAGTCTTATGTAATGTATATGCAATAGGACTCTGGGAATTACTATTTTAATGGATTTAGAACTACCAAAACTTCATATTATCACTATATAAATTCTCACTGCTGTGTACTTTCTCACTCCGTGCAGGTTTGTGTTTGCTTTTCCAATATATCTATAAAAAATGCATTTGTTGTAGAGTGGAGGGAAGTAGAAGTGAAGTCTTTACAGAGTTCCTTGATGGCTAGTGCGTTCTAGCTGATAAAGAACAAGGTTTGAGTGCCCTTCTCCTGGGCCTCTTTCAAACCTGTATTTTTTGGAGGAAGGGAAGTACTCAGGTCTCAGAGACTGACTTTTACAAGTTCAGCCATCTTAGTGAAGTGTTTCATATGAAGAACTTTGAACTATCTATATCTTGATACTAACACAGCCTTCACAGTAATTAAATAAAAATTATTACTTTTTTTTGCCAAATGAGCAAATGTTCAGGAAAAAAATCTCATCTGACATTTCCTTCTGTTTACATGACAGTTGATTGGATGAATCATGGGCAAAAGATGTAATGTACAGGAGTAACTTAACCCAGAGCAGGAATCTAATTGCATGCCATACGGCTTCCACTCAGTGGGGGTAGAACAACTTTGACTCTGTCAAGGTGAAAGGCAAGAATGATTAAATGCCAAGCAGCTTCTCTGTATGGGCAATTCCATATTTAGACACAAGGTCAAAGACAGACATGTTTCATAACTTCTAAAAGTATATGAGTAATTAATGCTTTGAGCTCAGCTCAGGCTCATATTAGTTTGGCAGTTCCAATCCATTTTTAAGTTGCTGTGTGTTTTCTAGAGTTTTGAGCAGCATTCCCTCCCACCCACTTCTGCCTTCAAGTTGTTCATTTTCTGGAAGATTGTTGATGGAGGGCAGAGATTAGCAGTTCATTTTGCTGTGATACCCAGGTGTGCAACAGGAGAACAGGACCCACTGCAAATCTGTCGCGTTGCCTCCAGCTGATCTGCAGACAGCCCTTAGCTGACACTCACCAAGCATTTTGCTGCTTGCACCCTTCTAAGATTTATGATAGGTTTTTTTAGCAGAACAGGGACCCACGGCATAATAAACTGTGCAAATATAGTCTGCTAATGGCAAGCTGCAGAATAGAGGTGAGGCAGAATTCACAGTTTAAACTGCTTTCTATAGATAGCTCCTGCTCACTGTTCGCCTACATTTGTATCATATGGAGTGTGGAGGAGACAATGAAGTGATAAAAACTTATTGCTTCTGAGCTGGGAAAGTATTTTTCTACTCAGGTTCGTTTATTCTTTTTCTTTTTTTTTCTCTCCCGGAGTTCATTTTCTGTAAAATAAAAGTTGGTCTAGAAATGCCTTGCTTTGTTCTTACAATAACCGAACAGGAGAGAACAGACTGCACTGCCAAACTGCTTTGAGTGCATCCTTACAGCCTGAAGTACAAAGGCAATCCAATTCCAATGCCACCTCCTCCGGGAACACAAAAGTTAACAAAAATTTTGCCATCCACTTCAGTGGAAGCAAAATCTGTCAACCTGCCCCATGTATGTGGGAAAGTGATGAAGTGTTGCACGTGTCTGTGCTGCAGACAGGCGAGTGATACTTCCCTCTGCCAGTGCATTTTGACAGGTTACCTGTAACATCATGGCACGATACCACAGATTACCTTATTTTGCACCTTTCTAATGCCATGTTTGATCTGAAACACTAAAAAACGTCATGTTTAAAATGTAATAAATCAAACGTAACATTTAATTTTTAGTCTTCTGCTCTATATTAGGTCAGAGTCTTCTGCTACACATCAATAGTTGCGAGGAGAAGTCCTTGTAAGCTAAGTATGTGCCAGTGCTTGCAAACCCCTAATTTCCTTTAGTTCTGATGGTCATGTTACCCCTGGAAGAACAGGCTGTAAAATGAGGCTCTCAAGGGAGACATTGAACCAGCTGAGCACTAGAACTAGTCAAATTTATTTGACTAAAATCTTCTTCTAGAAGAATATAAATTCCCCTAGAAATTCTCTTTTTCTAGAGAAATTCTCTTTTCAACAGAATGGAAGCCTGATTCTTTTGGCATGATTGTGTTGATTTCAGTGGCAACTCACTTTGCTTTTACATTTTAGGGATCACTGAATCTTTGGCCCTCACACATCTTTCTTTTTCACTAATAATTATATTTTGTCGTATGTTAGTTTGAGGAATGAAATCAACTGTGTAAAACCTTAATTTTGTTAATGAGAAATGTGAGGAACTGGAAAATGATTATAATCATGTCAGTTTGATGGTTGAAGTTGATTTCAACTCTTTTGAGCAGTACAGCCAGCACCAGGCAGCTCCCACTGAGCACAACTGCTAAGGACTCAGTCTCACAGGTTTTTAGCATCAGGAATTGTGATGCTTTATCAGTGATGTGTTCCTCAGAAAAGCAATGACTGATTAAAAAATATTGGGATAGTTTTTAGTGTGGCCTTAGCTTGAAAATCTACATTTTGACCTCAGCAAGAAGTTCTGGTTTACTGTAGGTGCTGGGAACAGCAGGAAGCAAAGAAATTAATTACTGGCTAGAATACCCAGTTTGTGCTCAGAGGGCATGCAAAGAACTTGGATCCTAGTAGAATGTCCTCTTCCAAAATTAAATCTGCTGCACAAGTGATTACAGTTTGTTTCTGAATTACATACAGGAACATTTCTGTTATTTGCCTAAAGGAAGGCATGAGTGTTAATTTCTATGGCTCAGCATTCAAAAATGCATAGCCTTTGCTATTCTAAAAGTCAGCTGTGTCTTTCTGGCCAGCATGCCTGAAGTTGAGGTGACAAGGAAAGAAGGAAGGGACGAGACACACTTTGATCTGGTTGTCATTCTTTTTTTTTTTTCTTTTTCTAAATGCACTGTTTGTTTTCCTTTCAGCTGCACAAAATATGCTCATGTTACCCTTTGTTGTAAAGCTTTTATTTTTATTCCTTGCTGTCTTTTAAAATAAAGAGAATTCTACTTTACTGAGACTTGCTGGTTTTGATTAGGAGCAAAATGTAGCAAGACTGAAGAGGAGGTTAGGAAAGGTATAAAGATCTAGTTTTCTTCAGACCCTACCTATATATATTTAATATTGCCTTTCAAATACTTAAAACATGAAATTCCACATTCTTTTTCAGACTGGTACTCTGCTAAGCATTTAAAATTAATATTTAAAATTGATCTCAGTGGGACTCGGCGGGAGTAAAGGGATGTCAAGGAGGCCTAAAATTAAAGAATACCAATACCTTCTGGTAGCTGTGCCAGAAGGAGAGAGCAATTATTTTTCTGCCACTGGGGAATTTTGTGCTGGATTTTGAGGGAAAATTAAAATTAAAAATAAACTAACAAAATGAGCATAAATTAAATACTCTGATTCTTCAAAGTTCCGTCCTTCTACTTCAGACTTGGCTTTGGGATCATAGACTCATGGAGAGCAAGACCCATTTTAGATCAGCACTTTTCAGGTGCCTAATGTGATAGAGTTTATTAGATTTGTCTCAAGTAAGGTATTGTGGTTATAAAGTTTTTACTAGTAGTTTTTATTGCCTTTGCAGAGTCTGATCAAGTATGATCAATTTTTAAGCTGACTGTGTTTACCTTGATATGCCTCCAGGCAAAATCAACTTAAAAACACCACCACACGTTGGCGTTACAGTTATAAAAATAGCATTTGTTTCAACTACTACAAGTGTTTTGTTACATATTTATGGAAGGGTAAATTTGTGTGAAAAGTTGGGGGGGGAAATTTCTTACTGCTAAGGGAACATGACATTTGCAATCTGGCAGTGCTATTTTAAGCATAATCAACGTAAGAATATAACAGTATAAGATCTTCCATAACAATGGAAGAGAAGAAGACTGAGCTGACTTCTTAGGTCCTTCCTCATAAAAAACCCCAAGATCTTAATCATAGTGTATGTAAATTTGCAACTGAAAAGTGTCCTCAGTCTTTCCCTGGTACCTTGGGTTCTTATTGCTGGAGCAAGGGTCACTGCATTTCTCACCCTGTACATATCTACAGTCTGAGATGTTTCTACTTCCCCTGAATATGAAAGCAAAAGTGCCCCTCTTCAGCACACTAGGATGGAACTCTTTGTTCAAAGCATGTATCCAACACTAGTGCCGAATTAGGAAATCACCTCCATCATCTCTTGGCATAGCCAAAACCTGAATGTGCAGCTGGGGGAATGCAGCAAAGCCAAAAAAAGAGGTTGACCTGCTGTGAAGGTTATTCTGCTGCCACAGGCCCATGTTTCTGCCTCCTAAGTTCCCTGTTCCTCTTGCCCCTAAGTTAGCACTTGCCTACTCCACCATGGAGCACACCAGAGAATTAAATGGGCCAGGAACTACACACATTTTTGTGAGGATTAATTTACACCTTTGATTTTATCCAAGGCCTGAGTAGAGGTAGAATTACTACTGCCAGTGCAGAAGAGAGTGAGCAGCTTGAGGGCTGGATGGGAGAGGGACAGAACCGTGGTACCGCTCATGCATACTCTTCTGGGTTACTGCACAACCCTACTGTTGGAAACTTTGCGTCTTTTCTTGAAGCCTTCTCTTGAATGGGTACAATATCCACCACAAGCAGGGATAAATTTTACAGAATTAAAGTCTGAATGACAGCTTATTCAGGCCAGTCAGATGCGACAGGCACCTGTCCAGCAGAGCCTAATGTGTGAGTATAGGATCTAGGATATGAAGGAATGTGGGTATGGGGGCTACAGGGTGAATATTGTCTCTTAAAATAAGCCCTAAGACTTTTTCTGTGTAAGTGTCTCAAGAGATATAGGAGATAATTAGTTGTAAGTGCCATAAGTTTGGTTTTGCATTAATACATAATTTGGGAAGTTCAGTGGGTTGTGGTCTTAGCTAGAGTGAATTGGCATGTCTCCATTGAAGTCTGGAAGCAACCTCAGTGTTGTGAGCAGAACATCTGGACTACAGGCTTTAAAGATTGTTTTGAACAGCTTTGCCACACGGTAAGCCCCTACAATACACACCTCTTTCCATGTCATTCTTAATTTGCTCTTCCAAATCTTCTGGAGACACACAGAACTCCTGCTGTTCCCCCTCGGGTGCCTTGGGTTTACACTTTCCACAGCAGCAGTTGAAGCAGCAGCAGAGGCAGCAGCAGAGGTAGCAGCCCGTCAGCAAACCACAGACTGCAAACAGGCCCTGGGTCAAACACAGCAGGATAAAAATCCTGTCAGCAGTGACCTTCCTCAAACTTGTGGCTGTGTCTTACATTCTGACGGCAGAATGTCAGAGGAACTCTGGGTCCTAAGTGCTTGGCACTCAGAGGAGTCCACCTGCTGTCCCAGTGCCTGAACAAGGGCCAGATCTTCCAAAGGCCTCCTCACCCACAAGCTCCTACTTGTCACTAAGGACCACATCCACAAAGAAGACACCAACCAACAGGCCCCCACATGCTCAACATTTGAAAATCAGTTGTTCTGCTGATGGCCCTCAGAAAAACCCTCCAGGCAGTATGCAAAACCCCACCCACCTTAAAATGACTCATTTCCATCTTTAAAATGACTCATTTGCCCAAGATCATTTTTTGCAAACACTTATTTACTGGCAAGCTCTTGTCAATAACAAAGCTGAGAGAAAAAGAAGCAAAGACCCAGATGCATCCCACATAATTCTGGGCACTGAACTAGGACATTCAGTTTAGGACTGTAGCTGCTCTGGACTCCCCACACAGTCAAAGAGAAGTTAAAAGCCCTTCCAGGGGGAGATTCAGCCATAAGAGTATTTGAATTGCCCGTTGTAGGTGTCTCTCTCTCTCCCCGTTAGCCTGTGCAGGATCACACAGGTGGCATCTCCTAAATTATAGTCCTCAAACTATAGTTTCTTCATCTGGGGACTCAGGTAGCCAGAAGTTCCCACCTTTGCTCACTCTTGTTCCCATGGCACAAGGCATAGAAACTTCAGGAGAGCCAACACAATTGCCTGAGGCCAAGACCAGAGATCTTAGTAAGAGTCAAGAACCAGAAAATTTAAATTTACAGAGTTTTCTTCCTTTGGACAAAGTCATTGCCTGGGTTCACAGCACAGCCCCCCAGATGTTCTAGTGAGGCAATGGGACCTGTAGGAGGAAGCCTTTAGGGTGGAATTGCCAGTCTGTGCTCCACGGGGACGTGACAGCAGCCTGGCTCCTGACCCAAGGTAGATCCAGGACTACATGGAGATGTTTGTGACACAGAAGAAATCTCCATGGACATCTCTTCATGGACTTAGTGGTATAAGAGCAAAGGAAAAACAGTGACATTTCTGGAAAGCAAATCAAAGCTGATGTGGAGAAATAAATGGAAAGAGGGTAGATTTAGATTAGATATTAGGAAGAAATTCCTCATTGTGAAGGTGGTGAGGCACTGTAACAGGTCATCCTGAGATGTTATGAGTGCCCCATCCCTGGAGGTGTTCAGGACCAGGTTGAATCAATCTCTGAGCAACCTGGTCTAGTGGGAGGTCCCTCTGCACATGGCAGAGGGGTTGGAAGTGGATGATCTTTAAGGTCCCTTCCAAACCAAACCATTCTATGATTCTCTGAATGTGTAGGTAAAAGCAGCACAGCTTTGTGGCCACCAGGTATATGTGGATTGGAGGTACAGCTAGGCTTTAGCATTATGGTTATCCAGTCTGCCCTTTGGTAACTATTTGTTATATTCCTAAGACAACATGCTGCTGAGGAAGACAGTAAGCACAAATGTCAGGATATTGTCAAACTATTGACAACAGAGCTATGCAAAAAATATTATGTATGCATGTCTGAGCTAACATCAGTGGGGGCCGACTGGAGCATCTTTGAAGGTGATAAGACTATTTATATGCCTAATATTAATACAAGCATGTATCTAGAGTGAGCAAGGTAGTTTTAAATGAAAAGCGGGAAGCTAACTTTTTGTCTTAAAATGCTTTCCTTCTAATGGACACCTGAAATGGTGCCATAATCCCTGAAATAAGTTATCTGACTGTTTATCATTTATGCCATAATGGAAAATATATCACCACAATGTATAACATGAAAAAAAAAAAGATAGAATGAAAGTCTATAGAGGGGAAAACACATTGAGTTTATTCATGATACCTTTAAAGTTTCAACATTTTTTGTGCTTATATTATCGTAGTTATTAAATCAAAAATCAGTTTATTGATGTCATCAATAAACAGTCTTCATCGTAGAGGGTGAATTGGTTTTTGCTAAAACAGTTAAACAAACAACCCTATGCCTGCCAGTGGAGAAGAAATTCGAGTTCCCATTACCCATGTCTGCATGTTCCCAGTTTAATATGCCTGCTAAAAAGTCTAGCACTCTGAAAAAGAACAGTAATTTTCATTTTTCATTTCTCCTTTCATTTGAGTTTCCTTACTGCTAATGATAAACTCCTTACAACTGTCAGATTTTCCCAGTATGAGTGTGCTGGGAAGAGGAATGTTTGCAGTCAATGAGGAAGATAACAAGCCAAGGCTGTGATCCCTACTGTCCTCCATCAAAATGGAGGAAATCAGGAGTCCAGAGGTCATCTGCAGGTGATGCCTCAGACTCAAATAGTATTATGATGACTAATATAAAAATTTCAATTTGATCCAGCATTTGTTCATGAGTTAAAAATAAATAAGAAATAGTAAGCTCATCTTGCAAAAACAGACAAACAAACAAACAAAAAACCCAAACAAACAAAAAAACCACTTGGTGACCTCTTTATACTTTGGAGGTGATAGAATTTTGGGTTTAGGGAGACATAGAAAGACCACCTGTGATAATCCTCAAATGACTCTATATTCATATTTTGGATTTTTTTTACAAAATTCTTGAAAACCAGGAAGCAGTGATTACTTTGCTCTTCAGCATTTCATGTCTCACCTCTGGGACACAGCTTGCTTGAAGCAATCCTCACATTTCTCCTTTAGTTGTTAGGGACTTATTAGCTTCTCTCTGTACTCCCCACTGTTCTCTTTATGAGTCAAAGCCACAGTGGTTATTTCTGTACCTGATTTTATGACCCCAGTGGATTTTATACTCCATAAAATCTCCATTAAAGATCACCAAATAAAAGAAAAATAGAAGCTAAAAAAAAGAGAAAAAGCAAAGAGAATAGTTTTTGCCAAAATCTGTTAAAGGAGTCTACACTGTTGCCCTCTCAGTGCTAAGGCCACCTAACTCCAGAGGCAGGAGAGGGTGGACAGGAAAGACAAGGGGGAATGATCCATCAGGAGATGACAGCAGCTATGGTGGAGTGTCTGGCCTGCAGCAGGAGGCAGCTAGAGCAGCTGCAAGCAGGCAGCCTCCAACCAGCCTCTGAGGGGCAGCACCTTTGCAAGTTTAATTCAAACACCAGTACTTTATTCATTGGTTTCATGTAGTGTTTTGCATTTGAGCAGCTTCTGCCTCATCCTGATTCAGAAGTCAGATTATGGCTTCTCAGACCCCCAAAGTGCCCAGGCGACTTCCCATCTTAAAAGGGAAATGTGGGGCAATGCAGCACTGGCCTGTTTCTTGCTGAACAAAGAAATCTGTATAAAAACTGTCACAGCGTGCTTGGTTCAAACAGTACAGATCACCTTTCTATGTATTCCAGCTCGGTCCAGCAGAGTGCTTTCCTGTGCTTCTGTGGCTGGAAATAGGTGGGGACTGCATGGATTTTGCACATTTGCAATTCTGTTTGTTGCATATTTGTAACATTTCAGTATTTGCAGGAACACTTGAATTTGACATATGCAAACATCAGAAGGCACCAATGTGATAAGACAACAAACGAACCCAACTCCTTCATGACTAGAACAGCCCATTATGTGATTCTTCTTGAGCAATAGCAGGATTCTGATGTATCATTCTCTTCCTGTCCTACTCTTCCTCCATCCCACTCTTCTAACCTTTTCTTTGAGTTCCTTTCTCTCACTCAGTCACCAGGACACATATAATGCCATAATCACAGTGTTATGTATTGCTATTGCTTACTTATGTTTTGTGCTATATATAGCAAAAAAGACAGCTAAATTTGTACTGTAGTAATTTATTAATTGGTTAATAAATAAATAGGACTACTTGTGTTTGAATAATCAGTCATTTTTATTTAGTCATTGCAGAAAAGAAAGTCAAAATTAACCTGGAGCACTAGATTCAAATCTAATTAATGTCTGAAACTGTTACAAAACATGTACTATAATTATACACCAGGTTTAAAAAAAGACAAAACTTTCTATATTAGTGCTCGTCTGAGCTTATGTTACATTCTGCCACTGTCGATTTTCCAGATAATAGTGTTTTAATAAATTCTTAGTTTAGAGTCAGATCATATTATTTCTTAAGCCTGTAGAGAGATCATATTTTGCAGGGGGTTCCTTGTGTATGTAATTGTCAGTGTGCATTGTAATGTTTGATTTCCAAAAAAAAATAACAGCTTACCTTTGCCCACCAGCTTGAGAGCATGAAGTAGGTGTTAACATTTTCCTCACCAAACTGTTCTGCCACATAGAGCCCTAATGATCCATACTTGTCATATATGTTTCGCTTCGACAGATCAGTCAGGGTTGCATGAGCATTGTTGATCTCTTTAAATTTTTCTGCAGCCTCTGGATTGTCGGGATTCTTGTCAGGATGATATTTCAGAGCCAATTTTCTTAAATATGAGACACAAACAAAAAAAAAAGAGGGAAAATAAGTCATCTATATGTGTGCATGTGTACAGACAGAAAACATTACAAAAAACTTTTTCAAAGAGTTATAATAATTCTGAACTGTGTGTTCAGCCTTCTTTTTTCCAGTTCTGATGTACTCAGTGGAAGAAAAGTGACACGAAGGAACCAAACATGAAAGTTTTGATGAAAGAGGTGTGCCTCTTACACTGAGAATGAACTTTGTGTATTGATACCTAGTCAGCTACTGTGTTAAAGTAGACAGTGATATATGATGAAAGCACAGATTGCAACATGATAATAAATCACAGGCATTTGTTGCATTATGACTGCCAACTCATTTACATCATTTAGCAGGTTTTTAACAGATAAAGATTTTTTAAAGGTTGTTTAAAAACATGATGATCACACTGCTTATCCAGGCAACATTATTTTCTTTATAGCAAAGGAAATTCTGTGTTCAATTGCCTATCAATAGTAGCTACATTAAAATGTTGTAAACAGTGTCTGTGTTTGCAGAAGCCCAGACAGTGATGATGGAGAACACAGTTAGGAGTTGCAATAGAAGGGAAGCATCTTTTTGAAGCACGAGGTGGAAAAGCATAATGAGTTAATCCTGGTTTCAAGTGCCTGTCTTTTGGCCTGTCTTTGGCCTCTAATTCCCCACTGTTGCACTTCTGAGACAATCCTTAAAGCATTAAAAAGGGATTGTCATAGGATCGTCATAGGAACCATCATGGAATGGTTATTTTCATAGAAGCATGGAGTGGTTAGGGTTGGAAGGAACCTTAAAGATCATCTGGGTATGCCCCCCCTCCCCCCCACCATGGGCATGAACAACTTCCACTAGACCAGGTTGTTCAAAGCCCCATCCAGCTTGGCCTTGAAGACTTCCAGGGATGGAGCATCCACAGCTTTCCTGAGCAAGCTATTTCAATGCCTCATGACCCTGACAGTAAAGAAATTCTTCCTAATATCTAATCTAAACATATTCCTTTTTAGTTGAAAGCCATTGCCCCTTGTCCTATCACTTCATGCCCTGGTGATAAGTTCCTTTCCAGCTCTCTTGCAGGACCACTTTATTTACTGGAAGGTGCTCTAAGGTCTCCCTGGAGCCTTCTCTTGTCCAGGCCAAACAACACCAATTCTCTCAGCCTGTCTCTATCTCTCTGATCATCCTCGTGTCCCTTGTCTGGACTTGCTCCAGCACATCCGTGCCCTTCTTATCTTGGGGTGCCCAGAGCTAAATGCAGTAATCCCTGTGTGGTGTGAGGGTGGAGTAGTGTCAACTAGTTTGGGCTGCTTTTGCCATTGGAAGCCAAAACTAGAACAAAACAAGGTTTGACACTGCTTTTTGTCCCCAGCTGTACCCAGCACTATGGCATTTGAGGACAGGTACAGCTTGAAAAGTACAGTGTGTGACTCTTGGCTCACAGCACTGGGGAAGCACAGCATCGAGAAGAAGGGGTTTGCTTCCAACCAACTTGAGGCACTGGTAGTGTGAACTCACACACACTTGCAAAACAAGCATAGGCAGAAGAATATCTTTTCAAAAATCACCCACTCCCTGTAAAGAACTTGCAAAGTCTCCAGGACATTTATTTAATGACTAGTGCTGACCTCTAGTGGCATCAAAAGTGATTTAGTAGTGCTTTAAGCTGATTCAGTCACAGCCAAGATATGTTTCATTTTGTAAATATTCTCTCCAAATATTTTGAGAGATAGCCATAGCTTCTATGACCAAAAATAGTATTTGTGGTGTGAAGACAGTGTGCCTACACTTCCCCTAACAAATGCAACCTCAGGACTAGAATCCTACTTGATTTCCTTCTGAAGTCCCAGTACAGGTTACTCCTCCAGTAAAAAGTAACTGCTTTGTTCCTGATGACTTCCTGCCTGGAAGACATTCTGCCAATATCAAGATTGATATGAGCCTGGAAACAGCTTCTGTCAACTATCTCTTCAATTCTGTTGAACTCAAGTCACAGAATCATAGATCATAAACAACTCCTTAAACATGTGTCGAATAGCATTGAATAGGTTCATGTTCAGTCATATTTAATACACTGTGCATATTGCACCTTAAACACAGAGTTTTGATCATGTTTAACATGTGCCCTAAACAGAATAAAAAATTAAATACGAGAACTGAAAAACAAGCTAAGTCTTGCATGACTAATGACATTATGTGTCATCCAAGCATTTAAGTAAATTATGCAATCTATCCCTTTTCTTACCTGAAAACAAGCCCCAACAATTAGGAAAAAAAAAAAAAGAAAGAAAAAAGGGAGAAGTACTACTTTTGAAAATGCACGTATGTTTGCAGGCATTGGACGATCAATTTTCAGCCTTTCTTCCTTTTCCCAGAGACCCAAAGACATCTTCTGTCTGACCTACATCCCAATGTTATAAAAAATAAGAATTTGAACAGAATGTAGTTTTTAAAAGATGAAACACATTAGTTGCACTGTCATTTTACCTAGTATTGTTTTAGACTACTAACAGGATTACTTTCAGCAATTAACAAAAGATAATCCATGTTTTTATTTTGATTTTGGGACAAATGTTCTCACTAAAAAGAGTACATTACCAAAACAATTCTCTGCACATTGAAATGACATATACTAATTGGAGATGATTTAGCAATGGGAAAAAAGATCCAGATAATTAGCAGTACAATTCATATGAGTGAGACAGAGGACTCTGTTAGGTCCAACCCAAGAAACAATAAAAGTAAGAACAAAAACTATGTGACATAACACATAGTACTAGCTACATGGTACTGTGGGCACCTGTGGGTCCCTAGAAAAGTGACAGTCCCAGTTATATAATAAACAGGGTTCATTATGACAAAAAAAGAAGAAGACGAAAAAGTGGAGAGTGAAATGAGAAAAGGAGTTTGTAGGCTACTTCCTATGCCAAAACCATGGACTTATGTCCATTCATATTCTTCTCAGGTATGTCCATTCATATTCTTCTCAGGGTGAATGGCCTTCTCCTTCACCACCTTATGATCACTGCCCACTGCAGCCCTCCACAGCAGCAAGCAAGTTTGGTAGAGAAAAGTGACAACAAACAGAGAACCAGCTATCTCACAAGATGGATAAGTGTCCCTTGGATGGATAAGGTGCACTTGTGGAAATGAAGTCAGTGAAATAAACTCAAGACTTCTGTCAGTGGGAGGCTTAGGCTGAAAAGTGAGATCAGACTAGACTCTGACACAGGGGTGGGTCTGATGAGGGTGCTTTTGAATGAAGATAGCAATGTTTTGAAGACAGAAAAGTATGTTCTATAGGGTCACATATGACAACACCATGAAGTATCAGGAAATGTGAGCAGAGTGTCCCCATGCTTCCTTCGATAGCTCAGCTGGTAGAGCGGAGGACTGTAGGCTCCCTTGCATGGCCATCCTTAGGTCGCTGGTTCAACTCCGGCTCGAAGGAGTCATCTTTTGCCTCTGGCACACACCCGGCACTGCCACTCCTGCCTTCTTCTGGTCTTGCCCAGGAGGCTTCCCTTCAAAGGTCTGTCCAGGCATAAGCTCTTGCCTGAGGTTGGGAGGATGATCAGACAAGGTATTTTGGTGAACCCTTGGGCAGGGGATGGTGGTTCTGAGCTCTGGAGTTGGCAGGGGTCACCTCCAACAGGAAGGCAAGTGAGTGTGTGATAGTGTGAGAGTGAAACATCATTAGGGAATCTCAGGCTTTGGTCTCAGGTCATCGTGGGTCAGGGCTGGGTGCCTGGGAGGGGAGAGGAGGCTGCAGGGTGGGGAATTAGCTCAAGTGGTAGAGCGCTCGCTTAGCATGTGAGAGGTAGCGGGATCGATGCCTGCATTCTCCAGTGCTTTTCATTCCCCTTGTCAGGGCCCTTTGCCAGGGATCCATCTATTCTCCAGGAGCTGTAGGGGGATACATGGTGTGCCCTGGGTTTACAGAGGAGGATGACATCCAGGGTTATATCAAGACTACTATGGGTAGTTTGGCAGAAAAAATTATCTTCTCCCTCTTTGCTTGACAATTCTTAAGTATTAAACAAAGAAAAGGACATTGATGGTATAGAGCAACCTCTGGAGGGCCACTAAGAATCTCAAGGAATTCTCTTTAAAGATAGGCTGAGGAGAGTAGGTGCTTTCAGTTTGCAGAAAGAGATGTTCAGAGGACTTACACATGATGTTCCACCACTCTGTTACAGAACAGAAGATTGGTTGTCATTTTGGTTTTTTTCTTAAGCTTGAGCAGAGGGCTGAAGACAGCAAAGTGAAAGGGAACCAAGGGAAAATGCAGCAGGATAATATGTAAGCTCTGTGTTGCCATGAGGAAGTCCATCTGTAGAAGATGACATTCAAGGAGCTAATGGAGCATTTCTGTTGGTGGTTTGCATGACTGATGGCTTTAAAGTGTTGATCAAAGAGTTGTGATGTTGGAGCTGAGGCTGTTTGAAGGAGGATGTGGTAATAGAGGCATGGTGGTGCAGTGTGGCTTGGGAAAAGTGCAGGATGAGGTCGCCCTGGGCATGTGCCCATGCTTCCTTCGATAGCTCAGTTGGTAGAGCGGAGGACTGTAGGCTCCCTTGCATGGCCATCCTTAGGTCGCTGGTTCAACTCCGGCTCGAAGGAATCATCTTTTGTCTCTGGCACACACCCTGCACTGCCACTGCTGCCTCTTGCTCCTGCCCAGGGGGACTCCCCAGAATGAGCTGCCCAGTCACGAGACATTCTCTGACTTTGGATGAGTCAAGGCATTTTTTGGTGAACACTTGGTGAAATGGTGGTTCTGAGCCCTGGAGTTGTCTGCAGTCACCTCCAGCAGGTAAGTGAGCGGGTGGCTGGTAGTGTGAAATTGAAGTTGATTGGGGGGGCTCAGGCTTTGGGTGTAGGGCATCGTGGGTCAGGGCTGGGTGCCTGGGAGGGGAGAGGACCTCGGTCAGAGGCTGCAGGGTGGGGAATTAGCTCAAGTGGTAGAGCGCTCGCTTAGCATGTGAGAGGTAGCGGGATCGATGCCCGCATTCTCCAGTACTTTTCATTCCCCTTGCCTGGATCTGCACTGCAAAGAGGATAACAGCATCTAGGAACTACGACCATGGCAACATGGGATGCAAATTGAAGGAACAGATTCTCTCACCTTGTTCTGAGTATGATGGAAAGGATCCAGAATATTAAGCCCATCCTTGGACCTCCATGTATAAGACAGACAGACATCAACCAAGTGCAAAGAGCTCAGAATAAGGCCTCCAGAATACTTGGAAGAAGGTGCACTTGCCCTTTGAGGAGAGGCCATTGAATGTGGCCTCATGCAGATCGTGAAGAAGAAAGGGCTGTGTGGGAGATAAGCAAGCACTTATCAAAATGCCTATCAGGAGATTATTGATTCAGCAGTTAGGCCTTCTACTGTGGTGATCAATGGAGGAAAGATAAACAACAGGCCACAACTGAAGCAGCAGAGGTTCCAGTTTTTTCTCTTCTATGGGAGAATGAAAACCTAAAAACAGTTAATGCCTCAAACACTTGGTAGCAAAGGAAACAACTGTTTCCATGCCGACCAGATAAGGTGCAGTTAGAAAAGAGCATCTTTCAATGCAGGATAACACTTTCCTTGCATCAGCTTACTTACTTTGGGTAACTGTCTCCAAAACCAGGTATGAGATAACATTGCACTTGTCTCTCTGACATCTGTGAAGGGAATCAAAACCATGAGGGTCCCTCCAATGTCCTTCTGAAAAGTTTGAGAATAACAAAATGTGCATGCGTGAGGGCTAGGCTATAAATAGCACAGCTGAGATGAGTGGGGGGTGCAATCACCATCCGAAGGAACCAGACCAGAGGCAGCAATGGAACTCCGGCTGGTGATCCAGGTCTTTTCTTCTATGTTTATCTTCTTCTCTTTCTTTCTTTTTTTTTCTCTTCCTCTTCTTAAAAGTTTAAATTGCTGCTCCAATGGGCTGTTCAGAAAAGTTTAGATCATTGCTGCCATGGGCCATCCAACTTATTTTAAGTTTATTCAACTTATAATAAAGTTGAAATTGCTGCTTCCATAAATGAAATATTCTAATTGATCGTTTGGCATCATTTTGCCTTGATTTAACTCAAAGGTATCCTGAATGTTAGTTGTCTCCAGGACTGCCCTTTAGGGAGCTGACATTTTATGGCTATCTCAGAACAAACTGTCCAGGACCAACCTCTCAGGACCTGACACCTCTTCATGTCAGCCAGGTGGGAGAAGAATGTTGCCCTGGAGTGCTGTGCAGTCTTCCATGCTTGGAAGTTGGCATGATCTGACTGGCTGAAGTCTCGAGCAAGATGATGAAATCCATCATCTAGAGCTGCTTAGAGGAGAAGGTAGATGTAGAGATGCCCTGAGGACTCATTGAAACTGATTGCTTTGAGAACACAATCATGGAGGCAGAGCAGAGAGAGGACCCTGATAGTCTATTGGTATCTTTGATATCTGCTGGCATAGTGAAGGACTGCTGGTTCTGTCACATGATGACCATTACATCTTGTGTGGACATTAAGTGCCTGAATAGGCCTGAATGGCCCTCACTGGCCTCACATGGGGTTTCTACCTCGAACCATCAGCACACTTCTCCTTATGCTCACATTTGGACCTTCACTTTTTTTCTGTGTTAAAAAGCAGGAGGCCTTGTCCCTAGCTCATAATGGCTACAGCCATAGCACTATCAAGGCACAGAGACCTTGGATCCAAACCTTATGTGCAGATGAATGTCCTCCATTGACCTAAGCTCTGAATTGTCAGTCTGGACCTGCCTGTCAGTCACGGGACATGATTATCACTCTGATGTCTGCAATGACTTCCTTGCTTGCAGTTGTCCCTCCCTTGTCATGGTGGTAGTGCTTTCTGTTCTGGATGATTGCTTCGAGTGAGCCACCATGGCCATGTGTGTCCTGGCCAGGAGTTGTAGGCTTGAGGAGCAATGTGAAATAAGTCAAGTCTTTCTTGCTTCCTGCAGACAAGAGTCATGTAAATACAAGGGAGTGGTGTGAGACTGGAATGATTGGATGAGGGTGTGATGAATGTCTAAGGTGTCATAATCATGTGCTTCCTTCGATAGCTCAGCTGGTAGAGCGGAGGACTGTAGGCTCCCTTGCATGGCCATCCTTAGGTCGCTGGTTCAACTCCGGCTCGAAGGAGTCACCTTTTGCCTCTGGCACACACCCTGCACTGCCACTGCTGCCTCTTGCTCCTGCCCAGGGGGACTCCCCAGAATGAGCTGCCCAGCCATGAGACATCGTCTGAGGTTCAGAAGATAACTGGCCAAGGTATTTTTTGGTGAACCTAGGCCATGGGAATTGATTCTGACCATGGGCATGCCTGCAGTCATCTCTAGCAGGTAAGTGAGTGGGTGAGTTGGTGGTAGGAGAGTGAGGTTATTGGGAAGCTCGGGCTTTGGTTTCAGGTCATCGTGGGTCAGGGCTGAATGCCTGGGAGGGGAGAGGACCTCAGTCAGAGGCTGCAGGGTGGGGAATTAGCTCAAGTGGTAGAGCGCTCGCTTAGCATGTGAGAGGTAGCGGGATCGATGCCCGCATTCTCCAGTGCTTTTCATTCCCCTTGCCTGCACACAGTGGATACTTGTAGCATACCCAGAATGCAAAGAGTAGGATGACATCCAGGTCTGCATAAGAGTAGTTATGACATAACTACTGTCAGGCATAACAGTAGGCATAAGAGTGCAGTAAGGCATAAGAGGGTTTTCTCCATCTTTGCTTGACAGACAGCAAATGTCATCTAAAGTATTGGGTCTTGTTTTGAGACCTTCTATGCAGAAAAATAGTCAAAGACAGCAACCTCTGGAGGACAATCTGCAATCTCAAGGAGTGGAAAGGTTGTGTGTGGATGGGCTGAAGGGAGTGGATACGTTCAGCCTAGAGAAAGAGAGGTTCAGAGGGCTTACACATGGCCTTTAGACTCAAAGGAGGTTTCAGAGTAGAATGGTCATCTGCTTGGGCAGAGGGTAAAAGACAACACAGTGAAAGGGAATCAAGGCGAAATGCAGCGGGATAATAGGTAAGCTCTGTGTGACCATGAGAAGAGTCCATTTTCTCATGAAAAAAATGGTGTCCAAGGAGCTAATGGAGCATTTCTGTTGGTGGTTGTCCTGGGTTATAGTCTATTCAATTTCATCTGCTGAAAACAGTTGGGGGCGGGTGCCTTTTGATAATGGGCCAACGGTCAGTATCAGGTAGAGCATTGTTCTTATCTTTAATGGGCCATTAACAGTCTTCTCTAGCCGTGTCCCCTTCCCAACACATACCTACATCCTAGAGTACCTATTGTGTGATGCTCCACCCCGTGGGAGGAGCCAGCCATTCTCACCTGGATAAAGCTGGGACTTTAAACCAGCACAGTGTCTTGCTTCATCCGATTACGGGAGGAAGGCTGGACCCTTCTCACCACCTCAGGACCCCTTTTCTTTTCTGCTACTGGATCATTTTCTGCCTCAGCGGAGCTGTACCTGCCATTCCAGGAGGACTCACTTTTGGACTGCTTTCCACACCCTGACTAACAAGGTTGTAGCTTTGACCCTGTCAGGACTTTTCAAAATTGTTGTTTGTTGGTTTGCTGGTTTGGTGGGGTGGTTTTGTTTTGTTTTGTTTTGGTTTTTTCCTTTTTCTTTTCTACCACATTTGTATTCTTATATTCTTAGTAAAAAGCTGTTATTCCTACTCCCAAATCGTTGCCTGAGAGCCATTAATNTGCCCGCATTCTCCAGTGCTTTTCATTCCCCTTGCCTGCACATAGGGCCATTTGGGGTCCTGCTGTCCTATGAAGGGTATGGAAACCTGGGAAGCACAGTAGAGGACAGAATCCAGGACTTCTCTCACAATAGCCAGCCCTCTGGATTGAGGGAAGGTATTATCTGACTTTCCTCTTCACTGAATAGAGGCCATTTAGAATAGTGTACCTGTTATATATAGGTTAATATAGGTTTTGGCCACGATAGAGTTATTTTTTTCCTAATGTTTGTGTTTTGGATCCAGCGTGTGTATAATGTTAGTTATACACTGCTGTTATAATTCTTGGTAAGCAGAGTTTATGCAAAGCCAAGGACTTTACAGCTTCTTGCACCATTCCCATCAGCAAGGAGACTGGGGGCACAAGAAACTGGGAGGAGACACAGCTGGGACAGGTGACCCCAGGTGGCCAAAGGAATATTCCACACCACATGACATCAGGCTCAGTATATACTAGGGAGAAAGATGGCTGGGGGGTACTGCATATAAACTAGCTGTGTGGGCATTGTTCTGCCGGTATTGAGCAATTGTGTTGTATATCACTTATTTTGTATAATCTAATTCTGTTATTGTCATTGTAATTGCTATTATTGTTGCTATTTTACCCTTCCTTTTCTGTCCTTTCAACCTGTCTTTTTCTCAATCCACAAATTTTGCTTTTTTCTCCCAGTTCTCTCCAAAAACCCTCCTGGGGGTAGGGTGTGTGAGCAGTTGTGTAGAGTTTACCTGCCTGCTGGGTTGAACCACAACAGCCCTTTTTGGTGTCCAACATGGGGCTTGAAGGGTTGAGATAATGATGAATCTGACTAGAGTATGTTAAAACAAATTTCTTGTAAGCGTTCATTGTATTAGTTTAATAGTAGCTAATCCTGATGTTGATTTACTTACTCTCAGAGTTGTTTTCTGTTCTCAGGGTTGTGTTACGTAATGTCTTACTTGCTCTGTATGTTTCCTGTTGTGCTGTTTATCACCTCTGGGGGCTGGGCTAAGGTTATTATGTTGTTGTACTTTGTAACACTGGGTTACGATATGATAAAACTGATGGTCATGAGGCTAATCTATTTGTAATCAAGTATTGTTATCTTCTCCATACTTCTAGAGCCATCTATTGGAAACCATTCCTAATTACATCCTTTATCTTTCCTTCTAGAGCAAATCTGTGGGCTCTAGGAGGAAGCCAATACACTTCCCGTATCTTCCCCTTCCCCTCCAGGGTAATTACAATAGCTCTTGAGAATTCTGAATCTAGTCAGGATGTTCAAACCAGTATATTCTTATTGCTATGTCTCCTGATTATATTTCAGACCTTGTTTAGACTTAAACAACTATTTAAGGATACCATCCAGATAACTGCCCTGAGCCTGAGCATTTATAGTGGTAGGATGTGTGGGATAGTACAGGCAAATATGTACGACAATGGGCATCTCAAATATTTTGGAATTTCACACCTGTAGAAGTTCAGAATCCTGAAAAACTAGTAAAATATTAGGAAGAAGTAGGCTGTCAACCTGGTAATTCCAGAGAGAAACAAAACACTGCAACATGCTGGGGCCTGGCCCATGCCTAGCAAGTCGTTTTCAACACTGTTCAGTACCTTCAAGGGGACAAGAAGGTCTTTGGATCTGATGAAAAAATGTCAGGCATTTTAGCTACCCCAGTCCCAGCAACAGACACTGCATCTGAACCAAAGAACCCACCTTCACAAGAATATCATCTTCACAAGAAGAAACAGTGGAAGTGGAAGTCAGCTCCTTTAGTAAAGGATGAAGGAGCGTCTTCTAAGAGTCAGCAGCAGGAAGAAGTGGACAAGGCAGACTGCTCCAAAGCAGGGCCATTATGAGAACAAGAGGAGGAAGAGAGGTGGCTGCAGACTGAGGAGGAAGAAGAGGAAGAACTCATATATGAGGTGTAACCACCTGATCCCTATATCACACCAAGACCCCCTGATTCCCATGCATAAGCTGATTTGTCAGCTGGAAAGCCCTGCAGGGTTCAGCAGGACTCACTGACTCTGTAAGAGTTTCATATGGCCACTGTGAAAATCTGATCAAGAGTGAAAACCAGCAGTAGATTATAGTGCCTTAAATGAAGCCATGCTGCTGCTAAGTGCTGCCATGCCAGACAGGCTAGAATTTCAATTTGAACTGGAGGCAGTTTGTATCAAAGGCAGCCAAGTGGCCAGCCACAATCAATATCACTATCATGTTTTCCTCAATCCCTTTGGCAGCAGAGTGCAAGTCACAATTTGCTTTCACTTGGAGGGATGTCCAGTACACCTGCCCTAGAGGTGGAAATCCAGCCCTATAATTTTCCACGGATTTAACCAGACTGCACTAGAACAGGAACACCTGCAATACATTGATGACATTATCACATGGGGAAACACAACAGACAAAGTTTGGGGAAGAAAATTGTTCAAATCTTCTGAAAGTCAGTTTTGCCATAAATCAAAGTAAGGTCAAGTGACTTACACAGGAGATCCAGTTATCAGGAATAAAGTGGCAAGATGAATGCCATTGTATCCCAATGAAGGTGATCCACAAAATAACAGCTAGGTCTCCACCAATTGCCAAAAGAGAAACTCAAGCTTTATGAGACATTTGAGGTTTTTGGAGAATGTTTATTCCGAATTATAGTTTGATACAATGCCCATTCTATCAACTAACTTGGAAGAAGAATTATTTAATTTGGGCCCTGAACAATGACAAATCTTTGAACAAATTGAAAAGGAAATAGTATATTCAGTAGCCCTCAGGCTGCTCTCAACAGGACAAGATACTGAAAATGTGCTGTAGCTGGGGAGAATGGTCCTTCTTGAAGCCATTGGCAAAAAGCATCCAGGGAAGGCTCAAAGTTGACTTGTAGGGTTTTAGTATCAGGGACACTGAAGATTCAAGGCCGGCTATACTCCAACTGAAAAAGAAATACTGGCATCATATGAAGGAGTTTGAGCTGCTTCAGGCATGATTAGTATTGAAGCACAGCTCCTCTTGGCACCCTGACTACCAATGCTCAGCAGGGTATTCAAAGGGAGAGTCCATTCTACACATCGTGCAACTGATGCTATGCGGAATAAGTGGGGTGCACCAATGATACAATGCACTTGAATAGGAAATCCCAGTGGCCCAGGAATTTTGGAAGTGATAATTGACTGGCCAGAAGGCAAAGATTTTGGAATATTGCCTGAAAAGGAGGTGATGTGGGCTGAAGAAGCTCCATTGTAAATGAAATACCAGAAAATGAAAACCAATGTGCCATGGTGAATCCTGTCATATTTTGGAAAAATATCAAAGGTGGAAAGCTACTCTGTGTGAGAGCTCCATACACATCACAGAAACTGCTGAATGACAAGGTGAATCTAGTCAGTTTTCTGAGGTGAAAGCTGCTGGTGAAAGCTATCCAGCTGGCTTTAGACATTGCTGAAAGGGGAAATGGCCACTACATAATCTCTATACTGACTCAGATGGTGGCAAATGCTTTGGAGGTGGCAGGGGGGGTGGGGACTGCAATTGAAGTAGGTCAACTGGCAAAGCAGAGGTAAACCCACCTGGACTGCTGGATTATGGCAGGATATTTCTGCTTGGGTAGATAATTTCATTGTAAAAGTACACCAGATAGTCATGTACATAAGACTAAGATCACTAAGTAACATCAAAAATCCCAGCAGATGGGTCAGGATGCTAAGATTGAAGTGGATAAGGTGGATCTGGATGGGTAACATAGGCATGAACTATTTATAACTTAATGGGCCCATGATATCTCAGGCCATCAAGGAAGAAATACAACATATACATCACGTCCTGATTGAGGGGTGGACTTAATCATGGACACTTTCCATGACTATCCATGAATGTGAAACATGGCCTGAAATAAAGCAAGACAGACAGTTAAAGCCTCTCTCTAATGGAGGACAGTGGCTGAAATATAAACACGGGGAAGTCTGGCAGATTGATAATATCACATTCCCACAAATGTGCCAATGCAAGTGCCAGGTGCTTACACTCAGAACTGTAGAATTATTTAGGTTGAAAAAGACCTTGAAGAACATCAAATCCAAGCATTAACCCAGCACTGTCAAGTCCATCACCAAACCATGTCCCTAAATGCACATCTACACATCTTTTAAATACCTGCAGACATGGTGACTCAACCATTTTCTTGAGCAACCTATTCCAGTGCTGGACTACTCTTTGCTTAAAGAAATTTTTACTAATATCTATGGTGGAACATGCAACCAGATGGCTGGAAACATATTCTGTACCTCATGCCACTGGCTGGAATACTATCCTGGGCCTTAAGAAACAAGCCCAGATGAAGCCCAGAAAGAACCGAGTCAGACAATGGTACTTATTTCAGGAGCAACCTCTTAGACATTTGGCTCAAACAGTGTGGCATTGAATGGGTATATCACACCTCCTACCATGCATCAGCCTTCAGAAAGTTGGACAAATTAACTGTTAAAGACTACACTGAGAGCAGTGGGTGCTGGGACATTTTAACATTGGAATACACATTTAGCAGAAGTCACATGGTTAGCCAACACTAGAGGATCTTCTAATCAAACTGGTCCTGCACAATCAAAACTTCAATGTACTTTTAAAAAAGGAAAAAGTCCCTGTAGTGCACATAGAAATTATGCTGTGAAAGACAAGTTGGTTTATTCCTACTTCAGGCAAAGGCAAACCCATAAATGATGCATTTGATCAAGAACCTAGGTGCACTTGGTGAGTAATGAAGAAGGATGGAGAAGTATGATGTTTACCTCAAGGGGATTTGACTCTGTGTGAGAACAGGCAATGATTTCAATTGTATTGTATTAATTGCTATATAATAATGTGTAACATCTTTGCTATGGTTGCTATGTGCCATATAAAATTATTGCAATAAATATTTAGCTTTAATTATCTATGAAAAATGAATTTTGATGTGACCAGCCTAAGTGGAGCAATGATAGAACCAGAACTGTCTTTAGAATGCAACAGTCCAACATCACACATCATCTCTCTTGCTCCAAAGGACTGCTATTAAAGAGGAGCCCAAAGTCATGGACTAAATAAACTCAACTGACATTTCAGAGGAATGGTCCATAGGCTAAGGGAATGATATCTGCATATGTACTTAAAAAGACCAGAAAAGAAACATTGCAATGTGTGGGACCTTGACATGACACAAATAGTATAGAATAAGGCATAAATATTGACCCGGTTTCAGATGGAATTGAGTTAATTTTCTTACTAGTAGCTGGTATAATGCTGTGTTTTACACCAAGAAGGAGAATAATATTGATAATGTTCTGATGGTTTAGTTCTTGGTGAGCAGTGCTCATCGTAAGTCAAGGACTTTTCAGCTTCTCACACCACCCCACCATCAAGGAGGCTGATGGGCAAAAGGAGTTGGGAGGAGACAGCCAGGACAGTTGACATCAACTGGCCAAAGGAATATTCCATACTGTATGGTGTCATGCTCAGCATATAAATCAGGGGAAAAGACAGCTGGGAGCTGGTCCTCAAGAACTCACTGGAGATCATTCATTGACTGTAGAGGGACTGTACTGTGCATCATGTGAATTGTATATTTTAGTTCTATTAATATTAGAGTTGCTATTATTATTGTTGGTATTATTAATGTTGTTGTGATTTCAGCTTCCATTTCTTTTCCCCCTATTAAACCATCTTTTTCTCACCCTGTGAATTTTACTCCTACTGTGGGGAAGGGCGTGAGTGATCAGCCATGTGATGTTTAACTACCTCCAAAATAAAGCCATGACAGTGCCCAATTTTGTGCCTCTGTGTAGAAGACACATGTGGACCATTTGCAGTGACCACAGAAAAAGGCCATCAGGATGCTTGGGACCACCTGATCCCACAAACAGTAAAGGACATCAGTGAAATGGAGGAATCTCAGTGGAGGGCAACCAAGAACCTCATGGAGTGGAGGGACTCCTCTACATGGATGAGTGAGAACAGTGAGAATGTTCAGAGTGTTGAAGGAGAGAATCAAAAGGGCTTAGTCATGACCTTCATGCTTGTAGGAGATTATAGAGTAGAGGAAATGCTGTCTTTATCTGATACTTCAGCAGAGGCCTGAAGGCAGCACAATGAAAGGGAATCAAGGGGAAATGCAGCAGGATAATACGTAAGATCTGTATGACCATGAGAAGAGTCAATTTTCTCATGAAGAAAATGGTGTCCAAGGAGCTTATGGAGCATTTCTGTTGGTGGTTTGCATGACTGATGGCTTTAAAGTGTTGATCAAAGAGTTGTGATGTTGGAGCTGAGGCTGTTTGAAGGAGGATGTGGTAATAGAGGCATGGTGGTGCAGTGTGGCTTGGGAAAAGTGCAGGATGAGGTTGCCCTGGGCATGTGCCCATGCTTCCTTCGATAGCTCAGCTGGTAGAGCGGAGGACTGTAGGCTCCCTTGCATGGCCATCCTTAGGTCGCTGGTTCAACTCCGGCTCGAAGGAGTCAACTTTTGCCTCTGGCACACACCCTGCACTGCCACTGCTGCCTCTTGCTCCTGCCCAGGGGGACTCCCCAGAATGAGCTGCCCAGCCATAAGCTCTTGCCTAAGCTGTGGAAGATAAACAGCCAAGGCAATTTTGGTGAAACCCTTGAGTAGGGGATGGTGATTCTGACCATGGGAGTTGTCTGCTGTCACCTCCAACAGCAGGAATGTGAGTGGATGAGTTGGTGGTAGGAGAGTGATATGAATGGGAGGCCCATTTGTTTTCAGGTCATTGTGGGTCAGGGCTGGGTGCCTGGGAGGGGAGAGGACCTCAGGTGCAGGTCAGAGGCTGCAGGGTGGGGAATTAGCTCAAGTGGTAGAGCGCTCGCTTAGCATGTGAGAGGTAGCGGGATCGATGCCCGCATTCTCCAGTGCTTTTCATTCCCCTTGCCTAGACACAGGGCCCTTCGCCAGGGATCCATCTGGCACCTCTGGGGAGGCTGTGGGGAGATTTATAGTGTGCCATGGATTTGCAGAGGAGGATGACATCAAGAGCACTACAGGCAGTTTAATGGAATAACTGATTTTCTCCTTTGCTTGTATCCTGAGTAACCCAAAATGCTATCTTATTCCATATCCATCTGTGCCCAGAATTGTTACTGTCTTGAAAACTTTGTGGCCAGAAATGGAACTTCAGAGCTGGGGCATTACCAGGTCTTTTAAAAGCCAGGATCTCTCAGGCACAGCTCTCTCTTGCCTCTTGGTTTTTGCTCTTTCCCTGTGGTTCTTGCAGGGAGAGAGCCGAGACAGTGTGGTAGAGGCTCTCCTATGTTTTCTTTTGTTTCCTTTTCCGAGAGGGTTGCTTCAGGTTTCGAGGAGGCACATTTTGTGGTCCTGGACTGCTTCAAAGCAAATCTCACCTGTCTATAGTCACAATATCGCACCAAGAAAAGCGCAACAGCCCCATCCTACATGGTCACCCCAACCTGCCAGCAGTGCCCAGTGGAAGCAGGAAGGCATGGAGTCTGAGTTGCCCCTGCTGGCTGCCTGCTGTTTCTCCTCCTGAAAAGGTGAAGTCCCTCTATGAGATCCAGCCAGATCGTGTTCCAGCTGCTGGAGTGCCTTTTTTGACAGAGCTGCTGCCACCAGAGAGATAGGAAGGACATTTGTCTGGTTTTGGACCCTAGGTTTTCTTCTTGTTTTGCCCTCTTTCTCTGATGCTTGTTGTTTAGGGGGAGATTTTGTAATCATGAAGATTTGGTATGTGTGTTGTTTTGGGGCTTTTTCTCTCTTTTTGTTCTCTCTGTCCACATGAAGTAAAAAGAGGGGGAGGGCTGCTGCCATCTTTGTCTTTCCACATGCAATACTTCATGGCGGGTGACATCTTGGGCGGAGGGTTTTCTCTGCCACTTTTAAATTCTCCTTGTTCCAGGGAGCTTGTGAGATTTAGAAGCTTTGCAACTAGTGATTATTATTGTTATTATTGTTAATTTTCATGCCTGATGCTATTTCAGATTTTTGGTAAACTGCTACTTTTTCATTTATATCTACTCATGTTCATCTCTACTTATTGGTGGAGAGGGATTGGCTAAAAATAAATGGGAGCTAACTCATTTTAAAGTGTCTACTACCTTAGCTAGACTTAAACCAAGACAGCTTGGCAGGTCTCAAATATCAAGACTAGTACAGAAAAGGATGTCAATGAAATGGAACAACCTCAGTGGTGGGCCTCTAAGAATCTCAAGGAATTGATGGATTTCTCTTAAAGGACGGGCTGAGAAGAGTGGGCATGTTCAGTTTACAGAAAGAGAGGTTCTGAGCACTTGTGGATGACCTTGTCATACTTAAATGTAGGTCACAGAATTGAGAAATGACTGTAATTTTGTTTTCTCCTGTGCTTGAGCAGAGAGCAAAATACAGCACAGTGAAAGGGAATCAAGGTGAAATGCAGCAGGATAATAGGTAGGTTCTGTGTGACCATAAGGAGGTCCATCTGTAGAAAATGGTGTCCAAGGAACTTATGGAGCATTTCTGTTGGTGGTTTGCATGACTGATGGCTTTAAAGTGTTGATCAAAGAGTTGTGATGTTGGAGCTGAGGCTGTTTGAAGGAGGATGTGGTAATAGAGGCATGGTGGTGCAGTGTGGCTTGGGAAAAGTGCAGGATGAGGTTGCCCTGGGCATGTGCCCATGCTTCCTTCGATAGCTCAGCTGGTAGAGCGGAGGACTGTAGGCTCCCTTGCATGGCCATCCTTAGGTCGCTGGTTCAACTCCGGCTCGAAGGAGTCAACTTTTGTCTCTGGCACACACCCTTGCATTGCCACTGCTGCCTTTTGCTCCTGCCCATGGGGTTTCCCAGAATGAGCTGCCCAGCCATGAGACATCATCTGAGTTGTGGAAGATAAACAGCCAAGGCAATTTTGGTGAAACCCGTGAGCAGGGGATGGTGATTCTGACCATGGGAGTTGTCTGCTGTCACCTCCAGCAGCAGGAATGTGAGTGGATGAGTTGGTGGTAGGAGAGTGATATGAATGGGAGGCCCATTTGGTTTTAGGGCATCGTGGGTCAGGGCTGGGTGCCTGGGAGGGGAGAGGACCTTGGTCAGAGGCTGCAGGGTGGGGAATTAGCTCAAGTGGTAGAGCGCTCGCTTAGCATGTGAGAGGTAGCGGGATCGATGCCCGCATTCTCCAGTGCTTTTCATTCCCTTTGCCTAGACACAGGGCCCTTTAGTGGGCATCCATCTGGCACCAGTGGAGATTTATGGTGTGCCCTGTATTTGTAGAGGAAGAAGACTTCTAGGGTTGCATCAAGTACTGTGGGAATTGGATTGGTAGAGAATTCTCAAAGCCTGACAGAAGGCTCACATAGTATGTATCTGCATGTAAACTCTGAGATAAAATATGCTGACTTGTAAAGGCCAATGGAATAAGACAGACATTCTTAAGAGAGAAACTGAACTAAAAACAAAATTTAAAGGATGACTTTGCAAATAGACTAGATATTTTGAAGAAATAGAACTATGAAAAATGTATTGTAGTAGGACCCACAAAGGGTATTTTTAGATGATTGGCTTAAAAGCATTAGCAGCATTGTGTGGCAAAAGCTGATATCCCAAAAAACGCTTATAATGTATTGTAACAGGAAATAGTTTAGCTTTTGATTTTGGTGGCGTGAATTGTAACATCTGTGCCGTTTCACTTTCCACATGAGACTGAAAATAGAATAAATGCCTTTAAAATGCCTCTCAGGAGCTCTGTCACTGAGTCACAAAAAGGGATAATCCGACAAGTACTACGGGCAGTTTAATAGAAGAAATTATGTTCTCCCTCTCTGCTTAACAGTTCTCAAACATGAAGCCCAGAACAGAAAAGGACATTAATGAAATGAAACAACCTCAGTGGAGGGCCGCTAAGAATCTCAAGGAATTGATGGATTTCTCTTGAAGGATTGGTTGAGGAGAGTAGGCATGCGCAGTTTGGAGAAAGAGAAGTTTGGAGGACATTGCAGTGCATAGGCATAGGTTACAGAACAGAGGAATGGCTTTAATTTTGTTTTGTCTTATGCTTGAGCAGAGGCCTGAAGGCAGCACAATGAAAGGGAATCAAGGGGAGATGCAGCAGGATAATAGGTAAGCTCTGTGTGACCATGAGAAGAGTCCATTTTCTTATGAAGAAGATGGTGTCCAAGGAGCTAATGGAGCATTTCTGTTGGTGGTTTGCATGACTGATGGCTTTAAAGTGTTGAGCAAGGAGCTGTGATGTTGGAGCTGAGGCTGTTTGAAGGAGGATGTGGTAATAGAGGCATGGTGGTGCAGTGTGGCTTGGGAAAAGTGCAGGATGAAGTTCCCCTGAGCATATGCCCATGCTTCCTTCGATAGCTCAGCTGGTAGAGTGGAGGACTGTAGGCTCCCTTGCATGGCCATCCTTAGGTCGCTGGTTCAACTCCGGCTCGAAGGAGTCATCTTTTGCCTCTGGCACACACCCTGCACTGCCACTGCTGCCTTTTGGCCCCTGCCCAGGGGGACTCCCCAGAATGAGCTGCCCAGCCATGAGACATCATCTGAGTTAGGGAATACTACTGCCTGAGCAGTTTTGAGTGAACCCTTGAGCAGGGGATGGTGATTCTGAGCACTGAAGTTGGCCACAGTCACCTCTAACAGGACTGTGAGTGGATGAGTTGGTGGTAGGAGAGTGATATGAATGGGAGGCCCATTTGGTTTCAGGTCATTGTGGGTCAGGGCTGGGTGCCTGGGAGGGGAGAGGACCTCGGTCAGAGGCTGCAGGGTGGGGAATTAGCTCAAGTGGTAGAGCGCTCGCTTAGCATGTGAGAGGTAGTGGGATCGATGCCTGCATTCTCCAGTGCTTTTTCATTCCCTTTCCTGGACCATAGGTGCTGTGTCCTCTTGTGGCTGTGGGGAGCCTTGGGTGGACTCAGAGGGCTGTATCAGACGTAGAACAGGCCATTGGCATAAGCATGAGTAAGCCATTATCCCTCCTTGCTTGGTAGTAATTAAATGGCATTAAGAACGCTGTACACATTTTCTAATAAAATTCTTAATCACCAATGTACTGTCACAGAGGCGTTGACCTTTTGGAGCAAGTCCAGAGGAGGCACACCATGATGATTAGCAGGATGGAGCTCCTTTCCTAGAAGGAAAGGCCAAAAGAATTTGGATTTTTCAGACTGTAAAAGAGAAATCTTTATTATGACATAATTGGAACCTTCCAGTGCTTAGGGAGGGTCTACAAGAAATCTGGAGCAGGGCTTTTGACATGGGTGTGTAGTAATGGGACAAGGGGCAATGGCTAGAAATTAAAAGATGTTAAGTTTAGATTAGATATTACCAAGAAATTCTTCACTGTGGGGTTGGTGATGCACTAGAATTGGTTGCTCAGAGAAGTTGTGGATGACCTATCCCTGGAAGTGTTTTCAAAGGCAGATTGGATGAGTCTTAGAGTAACTTGGTCTAGTTTGAGCAACCCCAGGCAGAGGGTTGGAACTAGATGATCTTTAGGGTTCCTTCCAACACAAACCACTCTATGATTCTATGATTTTCTTGTAAGTAGTATATCAAACAGGATCTTTTGAAACTTCTGAAGAAAAGAAATCTAGTATCTATCTCGCTGCATATTACTTCACTGTCAGACAAGAAAGCATGAGTCAAAGTACAGTTTAATTTTTTATGCCAAAAGAAAGGTTCTAAAATTATTTTTGTATTATAAGACAAACAAATCTCCTTTGAAATTCTGCTGATTAAAAGCCCATTAACTTTACTCCCTGATAGATTAGATTGTGCCAAACTCCAAATAAAATCACAGAATCATGTCTGTCATGTTTATGAAAAAGCAAATTTTGCCCCCGGCTGTGGTAGTATAATTAACAGTGACTTAATTAATAATGGCAGGAAACTCAGAATCAGGCATGGCTGGTTTTATACCTTGTACTAAAGAATACTATTTCAGCAGCAGATTTTTGGATTAGCATAAATTAAATTATAATTAAAGAAAATCTATGAGACTGACTCATCATTTTATCTTGCAAATATTTACAGCTACTCCATTAAAAGTGAATCCCTCTGACATTTCCACTTTAGTCAGAAGCAGCCTTTTTTTTTTTCTCTAATTACTAATAAAGATGGAGGAAGCACCACTGTCAGTTTTGCCATAGATCCCTGTGTAAATCATCCATATTCAAGCTCAGCATTAAATAAAGTTAATTGCATTCTACATTCTTCCATGACAACTTTCTCCTTTGGGGATTGCCAGAAAATTAAATGTAAAAGCAACAGGAAAACATGAAGTTTGAGACAGAAGATGATTTGTACAGCCAGACTGTACTACAGGGACAAAGAAGGTGCAAGTCATAAGTGCATTTGATACCATAGTATGCCTTTTCCCCTCTGATATAATTATACCAGACAACAGAACCATGGGATGTCAACAGTTCTCCTTCTATTGTATGAAGAGTTTGGACATTCACTACTTTTGCCTCCTGAATATGTGCCTCTAGGAACAGAAAGCGGGAGAAATGCAATTTGTTCAAAAACATGGAAGACAGAGTCTTGCTGAAATTCAAGCTAAACAATGATGCAAGCAGATCTATTTCATAAACCTTTTTGAGATCATAAATATTCTTACACTTGATGGGAAAAGTAAGCTGGGTTAATTTTGCCTGGTAATACAGTGCAACCAACAGGACTCAGAATGATGCTGTAATAAAAATTTTACAATATTTATTAAACCTGCAAGTACATGTCTGACATATTTCATCATCAAGAACATCTACTTAACACATGACATAGAAATTTCTTTCTCTTTCAACAGCAGCTGAGCAAATTTAAGGGCAAAATTACCCATAAAATCTTCTGGTCTTACTTCCAGGTCTTGTTACATTTCAACAATAAAATATTTGCCACCATTTTGATAACTTGTGTTTGACTCAAACTATTCTTAATGTCTTCTCTTCTTTTTCAATAGAGAAACCACCATTCCTGTCCCAGTATTTTTCAGTAGCTGGTTACAATCACAGTCAAAACCACATACCTCTTTTTCAGCTCAAATCATTTTCAGATCTCAAGCACTGCTTTTGGTTATGCCTGTCTTCATAAAGTGAACAACTATCTCACACCTAGCGATTTTCCCCTTCAAGGACATTACACACTATAATCAAATAATCTATCTTTTTTTTCTTCTAAATAATCTTTTTATTTTCTGACAAGATACACTGATTGAACTCCTTATGTCTCTTACTCTAGTTCTCAAATTGTCATTACAGCACTTGCATTGACTTTTCTTTTCAACATACTTCAGGAATGATCCTTACACAAGAACTGGGTACAGTATTCAAATAGCCCAGGTTAGTTTAGCCCAACGGTCTGACCTTACATTCACTTAGATTAAAACATTTCAGATGAATCACAGACTGTTTGTGGGACAAAATCAGTAGATTCACATTGCATCATCTCTGATTCTTTTCAGGCTCACAAATTGAAAAAAAAATGAAAGGATTGTGACAATGAATGTCTACTGTGCAGGTAACTCAAAAGGTTTTACCTTCATAATCATGCCAGAAAAATAAGCATTTTTAGACCTGTTGCAAAGCACATTTTACATACCTGTAGGACTTCTTAATCTCATCATGTGTTGCTCCCTTCCCTAGTGCCAGGATTTCATATAACGCTTCACCTGATGTTGACAAAGCACGTTGCCTTTGTTCAGCCATGACAGCAGTGCATTACCAAACCTGCTAATGTAGAACATAATTTAAAATACCAGGAACTGCAAGTATATATAGATAGTATTTCTTATCATTCATTTTAATAGATTTTTATCAGGCAGCAAAAGGTTAAAAATACATGAAAGTGAATCAAGAATAAATCTCCTCTGTATTATCCTCTGTCCTTTAATATATTTTACAATTAGGAAAAAATAAGAAAATGAAAAAGCAAAAACCAAAGAACGGAAGGTGTTGCATTGTGTAGCACTGTTCATATTAAAGGCTTGATGTTGCTGTCACTGAAATGAGTAGACAAATTTGCTATAACATTAATACCAAAATTAATGTTGTGTTTGTTGTCATTTGTCTTTTCTAAGTCATAGGAGAATAATGTCACTATTTGTTGAAGTTACTGACTTCTTACAGTGGGGTAAGAGCTTTGTACTTTTGAGTATTACCTAATGCAACAAAGCAGAGAATTTTTGTTTTCTCAGCACAAGGGTTCAGGTTCAGCCTAACCAATTTTAGGTGCTTAAATTGTGATTGAATTTGACTCTGAATCAGACTCCTTATATTGTCAACAGGCATTCAGACTCAAAGAACAACTGACCAAGCACTTATTCCCTATTATTGTGTGCTCGGGTTGACTCGAGTATTGTGTCCAATTCCGGGCTCCTCAATTCAGGAAGAACATTGAGTTTCTGAAGCAAGTTCAGAAGAGGGCAACAGAGCTGGTGAAGGGTCTAGAACACAAGTCTGATGAGGAGCAGGTGAGGGAGCTGGGGGTGTTTAGCCTGGAGAAAAGGAGGCTCAAGGGTGACCTTACCACTCCCCACAACTCCCTGAAAGGTGATTGTAGCCAGGTGGGGGTTGGCGTCTTCTGGCCAACCAGTGACAGGACAAGAGGACACAGTCTTAGGTGCACTAGGGGAGGTCTAAGTAAGACACAAGAATTTATTCACAGAAAACGTTATTAGATATTGGAATGGGCTGCCAGGGAGGGGGTGGAGTCACCATCCCTGGAGGTATTTAAGGAAAGACTGGATGTGGCACTGTGTGCCATACTTTAGTTGACAGGGTGGTGTTCAGTCATAGATTGGACTTGATGATCTCAGAGGTCTTTTCCAACCTGATTGATTGTGTGACTCCCAAACCATGATCCTGAGAACCAGTGGAGTGAATCTGGACCTATGTGATGAGAGTAGATACCAAGAATTGACCCTGGTATTATAAAAGTAACTTCATCAAAAAATTCTTCATGGGAAATACTGACATTTATCAGGGTCCTATCTCATGTGAGATACAAGACTTAGGACTGAATTAATGATAAATTTAACATAGTACCCTTACAGTATAGTGCAAGCACAGACTGTCAGATTTAGTCCACCTCAGATCTAACATTTTTTCCTTCCTTTATAACAAAAGAGAAGTAGACAAACCAGTGATTCTTCATTGAGTGGCTTGACTACCTCCTTACAGTGTGCAGTTCATCCTTTTGTATTTTAAGAATGAAACATTTTTAAACCAGACCTAGCTAATGCTAGGCAATGACACAAATAAACTCAAACAGCAGAAAATCCTTCTAGCAGCTTTCCAGTACTTAGAGAGGGCCCAAAAGAGACCTGAAGAGGGACTTTTTACAAGTACATGTAGTAATAGGACAAGTGGGAATGGCTTTAAGCTGAAAGAGGCTAAATTTAGATTAGGTATTAGGAAGAAATTCTTCACTGCAAGGGTGGTGAAGCACTGGAACAGGCTGCCCAGAGAAGCTGTGGCTGCCCCATCTCTGGAGGTTTTCAAGGCCAGGCTGGATGTAGCTCTGAGCAACCTGATCTAGTGGAAGATGTCCCTGCCCAGGGTAAGGGGTTGGAACTAGATCACCTTTAAGGTCCTTTCCAACTCAAACCATTCTAGGATTCTACACAAACCATAATTTAAACCACAGGATATAGATATCTATGATTCATAAGAGAAAGCTACAGCTCACTGATGGCAGACTTGTCACAACAAAACTCTCAGCACAACTTTCTTGCTTTGAATGTTGGACCCTTCTCCAAATGTCGAAAAGTGATCACAGAAAAAGCCTAAAAGTGAGCGGTAATCCTAGTCATAAGAAAAATTTAAAAATTACCTAACCTGCTTTGTTAGGTAAGACTACCCTCTCTTTTATTACACCTTTCTCATTGCTGAGGTAGAAACACTAACATGACATTATTCATATATTATTTACTAAGCCACATTTTGGTTCGGAACCAACAATGTAACGCTTTTAAATGCTTTAGCATATTCAATATGAGAAAGAAAATCAAATACCATGTAAGTACACAGAGAAACATAATCCACATAGTAATTCTGAAACATAGTATTTACGTTGATGTTTTCTTTTTCTGATCAACCAACTCACAATTAAGGGTCGTCTGACCTGCTGAAAAAAAATACCTTTCTACTTTTAAGTGTTGTAAACAATCCCTCAATTAAATGTATTGAACTTTTGGTTTTAAGTTAACAATTAGAAAATGAAATTGCATGTGGGTATCTAGATATTACTTTACCACCTGCAGTAGTTGCTTTTTGTTCATGATGGCATGCTTAGAGCATATTTAGCATAATCTTGGGATCTGTCTTGGCACTGCAATCATGCAAGGCACATGAAGCCTGTTAATGCACAAGATAATGGTAGTAACCATGTGAAGTTACAGATATACAGCATTAGTTTAAAAATCTGTGACATTATACTAATCAGCTACATGGCAGCCCTGAAGCATAAACCAAAATTAAAATTATGATGAATTTAATTTTGAAGAACTACAAAGTCATGTAATTTGTACTTTCTCATAAAATAATTTTAATAATCTAGTCAGCTATTTAGACTCAATTTAGACTCAATACCTTATCCAGTCTTTTAGTGATTATATTAAAGCTTGAAGCTTTAACTTTAGCTATTCAAAATTATTTCTTAATTATTTAAAACAGTCCTATAAAATACTAAAAGTGTAGCAAGAGAATACTTTTCTAGAAAACATTAAACTCTCCTTATTAAGGAAGATGTAACAATCACAATTTTAATACTAGATACATTCCTGATAGCTGAAATTACATTAGAATCCTATTTTTGAGCTATGTATTTTTGTTCCAGTAGAACTAAGAAAATAAGATGTTGTTTTCTCCCTTGAGTGACAATAAAATTATTAAAACATAATCCAAATTCTGATAACAATTCCACATCTCCTAAGAAGATGAGACCCCAGTTAACTTCAGCTCTTTCTGTGCCAATTTTACACTATCTAGCATTAAGTATCTTATACTGAGGTTGTAAAAATATGCCTTTTTTTCTTACAATACCCATAGTTCATTTGGATTAGTGCTGAAAAATAAGGCAAAGTTATTCAAAGAACATACCTGCTTCAAAAAGTGATGGAACACAGTCTGGCATGTATAAACTCACAACATTATGAGTTCAATATCTTGATGTCTTTACGCCAGTATCATCCCAAAGGAAACAAGCAAGTGCCACCAGAAGCCCTGTTCCACAGAAAGCAGCTGCTGCTTTTCATCCTTCACCATCAGGGTTAAACAGGTCAGAGGAGTCTGATTACTTCTTTTGTTGTCCAGTATCCAATTGGTTATCTCTCAGGAAGATCTATGAAAGAGCAAATAAAATATTCATGAGTCTAAAAGCTGATATATCCAAGAGTTAATGACACCAAAAAATTTGGGACAACTGTATATTTAGTTAGTTGTTCTTCTGTGCTTTATTCTTGATGGGGTGTTGAGTTTGTCTTTTTTTTCCCCCTGCAAATATATTAAATTGTTTTAAATATAAAAACTGGTCTCTTGCTCTAAAATTCACTTCTTTAAAACCAGCCATGGCTTAGGTTTACTACATAATCTCTTCCAAAACAAGACTAATTGAAGAAGTCCCTTTAGGACTTAGTCCTGAGATCTTAGAAATTTTTATATTTAAACAGAACATGTAGGATGGCTTTTATTCTGGTGGCATTTTTCCTCTTTCACTATGAAACTCTAGGAGAGCCATTCCTTCAATTTAAAATAGAGAAGACTATAAGTGCTAGAGACTTAAAAAATGCAATTTTTCTACGTATATCATCCTTGGAACCAAATAGTTCATCCTTTGTACTCAAAAAATTCCTAGATCACCCAATTCCAAACCATATCCTTTGCACTATGTCCTGGTTGCCAGACCTTTATTCACCTCATACCATCTACCATCCCCCCTTCAACAGAGTGGGAAGAGAGGATAAACTGAAAAGCTGATAGATCAAGATAAAGATAGGGTGATCCCTTACCCATAACTGTGTATTTGGGGAAAGTGAATTTAATTTATAACTAATTAAAAGATATTTGGATGGTAAGAAACCAAGACAAAAATTGAAACACCTTCCCCTCACTACCCTGTTTCCAGGCTCAGATTTGCTCCTTCATTCACATCTATCCTCCAGCATCCATGAGCAGAGCCAGGAGGATGGGAATGTGGGTTGTATAGTTGTGATCATATGAAGTACATATATCTATAAATTATATTTATGATCATATATATATGATATTATGATCACATATATGGTACAGTTATGGTCAAATACATAATAAAGTATGCTATGATCACATGTATATAGAGTATATTTATGATGATATAATTATGACCATATAAAAACAAAACAACAACATGAGGGCTGATAAAAAAATTGTTAAGTGGATGCTTTTTAATGCGAAGTATATGATTTTAACATTTCTTTTGTGTTTAGGTGTATTCTTAATTTCAAACATTTCCTCAAATTTCAGCTTTTGTTTTTTGGGGACAAGGCAAGGCAGATTTCAATCTAAAATGTGTTTTTCATAGCTACGAGAAGTCAAAACGGCATATTTAAAGTATCTTTCCCAGGACAATAACAACAGAGTAGGTATAGCTAATTCCATTACATTGGATGAACACAATAAACCAGATTATTCAATCCGTATGCTTGATCTTTATCTTTCAAATAACATTATCGTTCTTGCAATACAAACCAAAACAAAGTCTACTTTTATAATGGTAAGAAGAAAGTTAGGGGAAAAAATAGAAAGAGGCAGAAAACAAAATGACTTCCAGGTTACCCAAATCCCTTGTGTTTATATTCATCCTTTTACAAGATCCCTGCTCTGCATTCCTGGCACGCACCGGGACTTGCAGTTCTGTGTGGATACAGCTCCCTCTGGCGCGCAGAGCTAGGACCGCTCTGCAACCGGCCCTGCCTTTCCTACAAGCACTCCTTATTTCTTTGGAGGAAACGAGCACAATCTCAGCAAATCCAGCGAGTTTTTTCCCTTTTTGGGGTTCTGTATGTTTAATATATTCTAAAGAATCTTTAAAAGACTCAAAATTGCTGAATTGTCATAACTCTTTTGTCAGATCAGCTATGCAAGAAGAATAGCCACATAATTTAACACCTGTTCACTCTTCTCATTAATTGTTTGGGGTTTTTTTTGCATTGTAACACCTGATAGTGCACCACAAGACCACTGTGGCAGGCAATGCAAAACTAAAACACAGTTCTAGTCCTCTTCTAACTAAAAAGTCTGGCTTGTACTTTACATTTCATATATATATTGCATATATTTCAAAACAGGCAAATCAGAACATGCCTGGAAATTCAAAGCTGAATATCAGACATAAAAAATTTGAAACATGGTTCAGACAGAACAGGAGGTCTGGGGTTGCTTCAGAAGCCTCCAGTTACACATAACCAGAGCTAAGAACTGAGGAACTGTGAGTCACACCGGTCCTTCCTCCTACCACTCCCTCCTTTTCTGGGCTCATAGTAAGTTCAAGAACTTAAAGCCTGGAGCTGAGAGATATACATCCATAAAGGTACTAGCGTCATTGCTTAACAGCCATGTGAATTTTAACTTCCAAGGCAAGCAAAGACAATTTTTAACAGCTGAATTATATTCCTAGTTTGTTGAATCTGGTAGGGTTAATACTGACAACATCAAAGCATGTAGGAGATACAAGTGAGCAGATAAAGCACTCCTGGCCTTTGTGGAAAACCTACAGCTTTTGACTCTTTCTTCCATTTGTGGCAGGGAAAGAAAATCTCAGATTTTACTTTGAGGAACTTGGTGATTGAAATAAATTGTCTTGCTGACATGCTTCAGTAAAGCCAGCAGCTTTAGGGAGATAATCCTTACCGTCTACTCAACACTGGTAAGGTCACATCTGGAGTGCTGGGTCCAGATAAGGGCCTTCAAGTACAAAAGAGACATGGACACACTGAAGAGAGTACAAAAAAGGGCCACAAGGATGATGAAGAGACTGGAGCATCTGTCCTGTGAGAAAAGGCTGAGAGAGCTGTGACTGTCCAGAATGGAGAAGGCTCCGTGGGGGGAACTCATCAATGTGTACAGATATTTGAAGGGAGAGTGCAATGAGGACAGAGCCAGGCTCTTTTCAGTGGTAGCCAGTGCCATGACCAGAGGTAATGGGCCCAGACTCCAAACTGCCAAGCAGAGGAAGTTCCCTCTGAACATCAGGACACACTTCTTCACTGTGAGGATGACCAAGCATTGCCACAAGTTGCCCAGAGAGGTTTGGAGTCTCCGTCCTTGGAGTTACTCAAAAGCCATCTGGACATGGCTCTGGGCAACTGGCTCTAGGTGTCACTGATTGCTTTCCCCAAAACCTCCTTGCTGTGATTACTAGTTTCTGTGCCTTGTTCTACAGAAAGGTGGTCCACAAGGATGTCGGAATTTATACTGGTGACTGACCAAACATGTCAAGAGAAAGAAGGCAGGTGAGGATACTGGAACAAGCAGCTCTTGCTAACTGCTGACTTTTCACTGGGAAATGAATGGCAGTCTGGAAAAAGAAGACCCAACACAAGTAGAGCATGAGAATGTAAGTGTTCTAGTTTTTCACTCTCTGGGCAGGATTTTTCTTTTGTTTTATATTTTAATATTATGCTGTGGTGATGTCAATATTTGTAACATCCAGCTAAGCAAGGTAGTCAAAGGGCAAAAGACTGAGACAGTGAAAAAAAGAGAATGCTTCTGCCAAGGTGTGCTGGGCCTCTGGCTAAGGCATGGGGATTGATTTTTGTTAAGAGGGAAGAGTACTTCTGAATTGCTATGACCCCAAATGCTCTTCTTGTAATTTCTTTTTATCCAGTTCTGTTTCACATGCTCCTGGACATCTAGTGCCCTGTTTGAACTTTACTGCATGCTGTTAGATAGTCAAACAATCTCCCAAAGAATGAGTATTGGATTAAGGTCCCTTCTTCAGAGAGAGACTTTTTAGATGTCAGTCAAGCCCAACAATTCTGCAGGAAGAAGTTACATTCCTCTTGCCACATTTCTCTGTTACAGAATAGTTACTGTCATTTTGGCTTCAAAAGCAATAACAGAATTGATTTAAATATGATTGCATTGCATCTGTTTTTAAATACATGGAACTATATTTGAAGGAAGGTATTCCATCTGGTAACCCATCTGCAACTCCATCTACACAAGAAGTATTCATAAGAGAACATTCATATATTTGAATTCTCTGAACATATTGTGACCTTCTGTTACTATTCACATAGAATATCTCAATTTAAATATATCTTGGGCTTTTAATATCTTTAACTGAAGTGCTGGGAAAAAGTAGCAAACTCAAGAAGCAGGAGCCTTAAATGAACAGTCAGCTACATATTTAAATTTCTCATGCCTTTACATGGTCAGTTTGACACAAGGAAGCAATCCAGACCTAAAACTTCCTAGTTCATTCCAGTAAATTCAATTCAAAACCTTGGCAGACTACTTAAGTGACATGATATTTTTTCCTGGCAATTTAAACTAGAGACCCCTAGCATGATGTTTTAAGTAATAGTAATAGACTTAACTTTTTCAACAAGTTACTCAGGAAACACCAGGAATTTTATTTTCATCTGTGGCTTATGAGAAAGTTCTGTGTATCCCCCCTAATTTAGAGTGGGTTATGAAGGTAGCCTTAACTAAGATGTAAATCACAATAATCTGCCTATCTTTAAATTAAATTACTTTCTGAAAAGCACAGGCTAGGAAGCTTATTTAGCTTTGACAACGCAGAGGTGAGTTTTCTAGGTCTTTGAGTAAAAATGAAGTAAGAGAGTTCCCTAATTCTTTATTTTGGCAGTGTCTTGGTAATTTACTTTGCAAGCAGCTGTAGTGCTTTAAGGCAGTATTCTACTACTTCTTATAGTAAATTTACAAATCCACAGTTCTGGTAGAAAGGTTATTCATTTTAGCATGTCCTAATCAGCTACAGCTAAGAATCAGAAAGATTAGCTTGAACAGTATAAATAAATGCTTTGACCTATTTCTCAGGCTGTTTTACCAGAAACAGATTAGGAAACAGCAGTACCACATCTTCTCAATAACTGCACTTTGGGAATCAAGACTTGCTTCTTGTCCTCCCCACCAAATACAACATTTCTTCAGCACCAAACAGTTCTCTCCACTAGTTCCTCCCTCACATAGTTTTCATAATTCACCCTCTGACATCTCCTGCAGTCTTTGTCTATGCAAGCTCTTTCTTGAAATCCCTACATAGTCCTCAGTTCTACCCTGCACCTACCACTCAACTATTCTCTCCAAAATTCCTGCAAGCTGGCTTCTTACCTACTCAGTTCCCAGGAGGGAGGGGGCAGAGCAGAGGAGATAGCAGGCAGCAGCCATTTCTCTCTAAAGCTGCATTAATCCCCACATCGGATTTATTGTCCTGTCTTAGAAATGCTCACTTAATTGATGGCTGAGAAAGGTAAATTCTTTCTGAAGTGCTGATGAATAACTATCTTATCTAGAACCAGAAAGGAATGCCTGTTCAGTGGCTGAGTTACCAGTCGAAGAATTAAAGCAAAATGCAATCCTAGTAGAGGAATTACAGATTAACGGATGAGAAGAGAGAAGTGTAAGATTTTTTTTCCTTCCTGAATGTTACTTACCGTCAGAAAGTAAAAATTCAAAAAAAATTTATTTCATTAGCATAAATATTTCACCAATAAAATAAATAAGCAAAACCATAAACATGAATGCTATTACGCACATAGCCACTGGAAATATTTCGCAATGATCAGAAGACTAACATTTCAGTAAATTAGTAGCTTCGTTGTTAACCATTTATCACAGCTGTTCTTAAGGTTTTTTTTCCTCACCTTGTTATGACAAGACCTTTCAGCTGGAAAATAGTCAAAGCTGAAACTCAAAGTCTGAACTTGTGGGCTCACAATTGGCTCAAGTTAATCTTAGGGCTGCCAGCAAAGAAGCAGTCCAAACTTTCACTGATTTTCTTTCTTGCTATTATTTTTTTTCTTAGTTTTCAGCAAAATCAGCTTTCTAGTCTGACTCACTCCACAACTGGCATAATTACTAGAGCTGATGCAATGGAAGGGGTGATATCACACCTTTTCAGCAGCAGTTAAAGCCTTACATTGTTTTCAGCTCACCACAGAACTGTACCTTAAGAAGGACATAGGGCCCAGAACACCATAGAAGCATGAAGCACAAGTAAATTCTGTGGAGGACAGTATGAATAAGGAGAATTAAGACTCCTCTGGACTAGTCTGTGGCTAAAGAATAGGCCAATGTTTAACTATGTTTTAAACACGTTCGGGGCCTCTGCTGCCAGCTTAACACTGCCATGGGTACGTGACACAAGGTGCTGTTCCAGTTGAAATGCTCTCTGCCAATTCAATTTGTTCCAACAAAACTTTGGCAGGTTACCTTTGCCCCAGCAGGATTAGTGCTGCAACAGGTACCGGTTGCCCACATGGCGCTAGCCCTCCGTGGTTCCGGCACAGTGCATTTCCTCTGCAACCAGGATAAAAGCAGACAGGCGGCAGAAAATCCTCACCAAGTGCTCTGCTAATTTGACAGAAATGTAATCATGTGCCCACACCTGATCCAGATCAAATTTGTACTGCTGGGTGATGTGGCATGGCCCAGAGCCAGCGGTAATGATTGTGGAACCACAGCACTCGGCTAAGGCTTCTCCTGCAGAAGAATTACCCGTAGAGGAGACTGCAAACACGGAGTGTGGCCTATCGCTGTGGAAACAGCCTGTGCAGGCTCCCCCGAACATGCCCCGATCCGCACAAAAGAGACATAGCATAACCCCTTGCCAAACCACCTTTCTTTCTACCCTTAGAGGCAGGGTGCTGGGTTAGCTTCTGACTGAGCGCATTAAGCACGGGAGGGGAAAAAAAAAAAAAAAAGGAAATTACATGTCTGAGGTTTTTCTTTCGGGCAAGTCTCTTATAAAAATAAAGGAGTGTACAAATGTCTTTGTTTCCCTGCCAACTTTTATAAGAACTAATTAAGACCAAGAAGAGCTTCATTTTCCTGTTTATTTCATAGAGGGAACAGCTAATGAATTTAACCTATTGATGATTTTGCAGCTGCCTGCTTTAATTTGCTTATGATTGGGAAACAAAAAGTTAGTGTATCAGCAAAGAGCTGCCAAAGCCGTGGAGCGGTCACTGGTGCGTGACCAGTGATCCAGCTGTGTGATCAAATTTCAATTAGGCAGCTGTGACAACAGAGCACGGGCTGTCCTTCCGAGCAAGAAAACAGTATTAAAATTATGGCCACTGCTTAGTACTTGCTTATTTTCAAGTTGGCTGATTTGCCCATAATAAGGTCAACGAAACCATAAAGGTAGAGACTGCTGGCATTTATTCTCTGCTAAAGAACATCTTGAACTTTTCAACTTTGTGATTTATCCATTGACTGCAATAGAAAATCCAGGCCACAAAATGCAGTGGTAATTGCTATCAATAAATGAGAAATTACGCTTTACCTGAAAACAATTTTCAGAGGGAAATATTCACAGGCCTTAACATAACTCATATTTCTTAGTTCAGACAAGTGGATTAAAAGGCATTTATTATATCAGGGAGTCCTATGGACTTTGTGGAAATTATCCAGAATTCAATAAAGATTTTTATGATTGCTATAAAGTCTACAAAATAATTTTTAATGTCCCCTTGATTCTGAAGGTGAGATCCTAACCCTCTATAAATCAGTAACAGAACTCGCAATTGAGATTGACAGAAAATGAACACCCAATAATTTGCAACTCTTATTTATAAAATTTTCCATAAATTACTGTACATGACTGGGGAACCTTATGGGTTTTACTCACAATAAACCTTAAAGTGTGGGGGTTTTTTTTGTTGTGTTTTTTTTTTCCCAAAAGTGGTGAGGGGAGTATGATTCACTTCAGAGGAAGTGAGTTACTTCATTTTCTTGCTTTTCTTAAGAAACAACTCTTCAAACTTTTACATGTTGTTTCAAAATATTATTTGAAAACAATTTGCAAATACTAGCCAGGGATTCCCAAACTCTGGTATCCTAGCAGCAGACTACCTAAGCTACTTAAGAAGGCATGGGAACTACTGCTGCCCTGCTGCACCATCAGTCCCCAGCCAAGGTTAAACATGCATCAGCCTCTGCATGAAGATTTGTACAATTCTAACAACCGGAAATTAGACCATCAAGTAACAGTTAACTCTCCAGATTTCCACTGTTAGTTTTATTCCAAAATCACAAATCTGAAGATGTGAAGCTTTTTCCTGGGAAGCAGGAGCAAAAGTCCTTCTCAGTACAAGTAGAAATTGGCCACCAGAACCCTCTGGTTGGAATGTAGCAGTAATTATAAAGACTTATAGGGTGTGCATAGAGTCTGTGCCATAGAAAGGGGAAATGGATTGCTGTAGAATGCATGTCAAATCCAAGCAGAATCCATATATTAGGGATTACTTGCTAACTGTCAGTATATGCTGCTACTATTGGTTCACATCACAATCTCCTTTGCTGGTGCCAGGCAAGAGCAGATTTCACTGATTTTCCTTTTCCTATTTTATTTGAAAGTTACATGAAATTTAAATTAACGTATTGTTATAAATTGCACACAAAACAATGTTTTTCCTACGTTTAATAAGTAGCAATTATGCATAAGTTTGTGTGATGAGCATTTGTTTATTTTTTTCCAAGCAGTGTTTAGAAAGATCTATTCATCAATTGTTTCCACAAATGGACATTCATGCATACAGACATGATAAAGTCTTTGACAAGAAAACAAAAATATAACTGAAAATTGAATTATAAAGCAATTTAAGCTTTGAATTTATTTTCTGTTTGGGAGCATAGCTTCACACTGTGCATTTTTTCCACATCTTGCAATAAACCAGGCACTTGTAATGCAAATGGTATTGACTTGCAGTGTATTAGTATTAATTCTGACTTCCAACAAATTAAAGTAAATTCTCCTATTATCTGAGAATTGATTATTGTAGCTACAGATGCAATGACATGTCATTTGCCCACTGATCATCTTTTCCAAGATCACAGCAAGATAAGCAATCTTCTGCCAAATTAAGCTTTATGGCCTGTTCTCAATTCTTTGTAGTGTGCAGAAATGTCAGTATTTCTATTGGGGTTTTACACTCATTCTGTCTTTTAAGACAGAGCTTTCTACATTTTGTGTAGTCAGAAGTTGGGTGTGTAAGTAAAACCTCCTGCATAGAACTAAGCAGACATCATGGTTTTTCCTGGTTTTAGGCATTCTACAAAACACACTGCCTTGCAGGTTTTGAACAATTTGCAGACTAGTACATTTGTTCAGATTTTATACATTTTAGTATGAAATTTCTTATTAAAAAATAATATTAACAAACATTCTGAGTCCAAGGTAAGATGAAACATTATAAAAGCTGCTTATTTTCTTAGCTTATTTTCTATGCTTGTATAAAAGTAGTCTACAAATTCCTAGTCATGTAATTTAATCTAGAAAACTGCTGACATGGTATTGATTTATGTAGATTCAACTGATGTTCTGACATGACTAGAGGGTGCTCTCCATAATCCCAGCTCAGCAAAGCATGTAAGAACACGCATAAAATTAAATATATGCTTTGTACCACTAACACTTTATGCCAATTAACCCATATTTTCACCACAATTTCTGCTATGTCTATTTTGTATCATAAATATATTACATAAATATTAAACATATGTCATATATTCCAGACATACACAACATATTACTCTTATCTGTTATATATTTCAATATGTTACTCATATATTCCAATGAATATATTTCTGTGAGATTTTAAAACTAGATTTTCTAAAATGAACCACTTTTTGAATTACATGGTATCTGAGTAATTCCTTACATAATGCTGATTTACACCATGCAGGTGAGTTTTTATGATACAGATGATGTGGTCTAATGTGGGTTGACTCCAAAAGGAGCACTCCCATAGCAAGTTACATACCCGCACCTTGAACCAACTGTGCTGTTTGGCTGGTTGCACCTTTTCTGAGGGGAGAGGAAGAGGGGTGGGGCTAAGAGTAATTTTTTGCCAGTTTAACTCTCTAAAACTCTCTTGGCTTACCCTAGAGCATCAGTAATGGTAGGAGCAAACAGCCAGGAGGGGTGAGGTGGAGGGGCATGGCCGCTCTGCACAGCAGGATCTAGTTTAGCACAACGCGTGTTAGCAAAATGTGCATTTTAAACCCACATTTCCAGTGTGCTCCACACCTTTATGGGGCGCAGCCTCTGTGTTTTACTGCACTACTCTGTGCTTCCCCACTCCCTCCCCCATTCAGCTTTTAAAACACAAGACTTGTCTCTAATTAACTGCAAAGCTGCTTTTAAGAAATTGATCAAAAAACGTTCTCCTAATACTCAGACTGTCTTTTATCTGAACATAAAAGTTTGTCAGAGCTAATCCTTTTAGTATGCCCTTGTCTTACAAGAACAGTTTTCTTTCATTTGGTCAAGACAAAGGAGTTCAGGAATTTCTGTAAAATACCCCTCCCATCACTTTGTTGCACTTTTGTTGACATATTGGCAATATTCCTTCCAGTTTTAATTGCATTAAGCACATAGAAATTTAGTGAGTTGTAAATGTGACAGGATACCACTTATGTTTTCGCAATTGTTAAAAACAAAAGGTCTAGCAAAGAATAAACCTAAATAAAAGCAGAGCTAGTCTCTTGAAAGTAATGAAATCTTCTTGCTGCATTTGCTCAGGTAGTTAATGGGAAGACTGGCAGAATGACAGATGTTTTTCCAGACTTGAAGGAGAAGTCATGCTAATGCTAACCCTGACACATTCTTTCCTTCAAAAAGAAATGTCAGGATGGTACATGGTGGAAAAACAAGAGTAGCTTCAAATATTTAAACTTTACACTTCTGTTCCTGAATGGGATTACCTTCTACTGCTGCAGGTTTTGATAGAAGAGCAGTTCCACCAATGAGCTGAAAAGGAAGAAAAAAGATGAAAATCCTGAATATTTTTGGAAGCAAGCCCAAATTTAATGGAGAAACTGAGGTAGTATGCTTAAGTATTTTTGAAAAGGCAGAAAAATAACTGCTTGAAATATAATGAAGTAAGTTTATTTGAATACTAATTAGTGTGCAGTTTTACTAGCAATGTGATCCTCTGAACGAGATTGTTAATTCTAATAGTAGTTAATATTTATTTCAACTTAACTCTTTTGTGAGGGAATAATTGCACACAATAGCCCTTCAATAAAAATAAAATTGAATAGTAAAAAAGCCAAAATGCAAGAGGAATGTAGGTGTAAGAGAAAGACTGTGGGTTCCTGTATGTAGTTATCCAAATTATCAGAAGTGCAAATGCTGCAATTACTCCAATTCCCATTTCTGATTTGCTTCACACACCAAAGGGAGACTGTTGCTAAAGTGTTCTTTTTTTGCTAGAAATTTTTCATTAATTTTAGCATGTATAAAAAAGCAACTAGTCTACATTTTCATACAAATAACCTTCAGCAAGAAGGGAGTGTGCTCATCTTTAATACAACCAGACATAAATTAAAATGTTCTTTGTCTGAAGAAATTCTAGTGTTATTGTCAGCACTGGTCCTATAAAACCCAGGACTAGTTAAAGCTTATGCTTGATTTATTTATTTTTTAAACAGGAATTGCATTAGCTGCTTCTCCTCTGGGCTCATTTCACTACAGAACCTTCTGCAGAATTAATTCAGTGGGAAGACCCTTCTGCCCTGGAAGAAGGAAGGTCTTATTTTTGACCTATAAACAGCAAAGTGCTTTCCTTTGATTTTTAACGACACAACACAATGAGATTAATAAAACACTGTTGCTTCAGCCTAGCTGTTAAGCAGCAACTTTAGCTCATTATTTAACTCCTGTCAGTATTTGATAGTCTCTGTTTTAATATTACACAACATCTTTAGTGTATTAGTATATATCAATAGGCCAGTAAAGGATCAGCTATAACATCAGGAATCTTTTGAACTTAAACATGACTTCCAAATCCAAACCTAACCCTAATCGCTAATTTTGGAGAAATTTTTCAAAAATAAAAGTCAAAATTGGTTTAGAAAATCCTTGCAAAGACTGTGCTAAAAATTACACCTTCACGTAAAGAAATTTAGAAAGGATGTACAATTTTAATGAGGTACTGGGACAGCATATTAAACATTTAAAAAAGCTACCAAACCAAATCAAAATAAATCACTACATTTTCTAAAGACAGAATGGGAGATTGATGCTCTACAGTTTATCATGGAGGCTACCAGGTAGTGTACACTGAGTGGCATGCTAAGAAATGATTCAGCTGGTGAATGTACAATGAATTTGTAACATCTGCTCATAGGGGTCCAAATCCCCCTCCATCACCAACATAAAAAGCTGTGAATTTTCAGATTCTAATAACACCATTAAACTTGTAAGCTGCACCTTGGTAACTGCACCTGGGGTTCTCATATCCTCCCACTCTGATATTAAAAATATTCTGCACATCAGAATGTTATTATTCATGTAAAAATGACACAAGGAGAAGCTTTCTCCAGAGGCACATGCTGACACCAACACCCTTACTCATTTAAACTGTAGTGTGAGGATTTTTGTACAGGTAACTGTAATCATTGAAAAACCAGAACTCGAGTGGCTGAGACCAGTTAAGCTGGGTGCACTCTAGCTAAAGCTTTTTAGATGTGCATTTAGGAAGAATAATTCCCAATAATATCTTCAGCAGAGTTAGAAAAAGCTGGCTTTGAACCCATATTAAACTTGTGACAGTCTGTAGCTGTGTTTAGAACTGAATTTGTTAGCCTGTTTCCACAGTCAGTCCTGTTCCTGGAGGCTATAACTTGTCAGTAAAACTCCAGTCTTAAATTAAGCATGCAGGACAATTCTTAGGGCTGGAAGCAAATTAAAACTTGAAATGCTTTGGGATCATTCTTTAACTTTCTGCTCCAGCTTGCTGGTTTTGGTGTAGAATTGGTACATTAGCCACTGTCAGTTTAGTGAAACTGAAGTTATTACAAATATTGAAAATATTCTGAACAGCTTTCAATATAATATTTAAAATACCAGAAACTGAGGCAAAAGCAAAAAGCAGTCTGCCCAGACAAGTCAAACCGACTTTATCTGCCTCTCCAGCAGAGTGACAAAACCTGTAGCTAATGAGAACACGGCACACGTGGTTTAGCTTGTCTTCACTAACACCATCCTTCTCCAGGGCCACCCTGACACTGCCATAAACACCATCACATATCCCCCCTCATCCGATTGACTTCACAGACACTAACTGAAGCACACTTAAATTAGGAGAAAGCTTATGCCATGTTCCTTCCTCTCAGTGAAGAGAAAGGCAACTTCAAAGAACAACTTGAAGGGCCTGCTGTCTTTCCCTAATTATTGACTACGAAATTAGCCTTAGGCAACTACTCTCCAGGTTAAGCCTCTAACGTCAGCAATGATGAACCTGGGCCATAGAAAAGATAAAGCCACTGCAATATGGGTGCAAAAAATGACTGTAAAACATTCCCAGAAGAGTTAGCATGAGTAGACAGGATATACTAAATACCATTCTTCAGATGTCTACCAGGTCTTAGACTAACTCATTCATGGCATTTTTACTGCTGAGCTGTTTTGAGAGCATGCTTATTAAAATTGCAGATGACAGAGAGCCAGGAAAGTCTGGAAGTATACTGAAGGACAGGAGTAGTATTCAATCTTGACCAACCAAAAAAATGGGTTGAGAAAATCACAATACACTCAGGTGAAGGCAAGTGCAAATCATTGCACTCAGGAAGGATGAACACACCGATGGGATGATGAAAAGTTCTGCAGAAAATATCCAGGGTGCAGGGGATGTCAAACCAAAAAGGAGACAAGAATGTTGTATTGCCCAACAATTCAAAGAAGCCCAATGCAGACCCAGGGCAAGGCAGAGAGAAGGGACACACCAAATAGGGAGAGAAGCACATTTCAACTGAGCTGCCAGATGTCTGAAATTCCTATGGAAATATACAGTATTCACTCAATATCTCTGGGTAGAAAAAAGAGGACTATGGTCATGTGCCAAAGAAATGCTAAAAACAATATCTAAAAATGCAGTTACTAGGGACATAACAAACGAAGAGACTTTTTACTTGTCTACAGAATAAATCTGATTTTTAGACCACATAACTTCTTCAGGTAAGAAGAAAAGCTAAAGCATCTTGTGCTTGTTTTGATCATGTACCTGTACAAATAAATATTTCCTCTGTTCTCAGGATATTTTCGAAGTACACACACATTATGCCTTTGAGGATCCTCATTTTCCATTTTGTACAGAGAACATGAGAAAAGCATCCTCTTCTGTTCAGACTGTTCAGTTCTGCTGGTGTTAGCTGGGTATGCCCCAGAGAGGCACTCCGTGCCGTGCAGTTAACCCTGCAGAATGTCTTGCTGGAGTACCTGTGTGATTTTATCTTCTTTTTACAGTAACTAGGAAACTAAACTAACTCTGATTTTGTGATCTTCCACCTCTCCAGTTTCACAAGTGCTGTTCTTTGTGACAATCCAGCCACCAGTAATGCTTCTCCGTTGCTAGACAGCACCCTGAAAATAATAATGATGTGTAAAAGACATTAACTGCAAATGTGAAAAGAAACACTGAAATATTATTAATGCTTCCTAAATTTGAATATTCTGATTAACAGCTGTATCTGCCATGATAAAGAAGTCACAAGACACAGGGCTTACATGGCTGAACTATGGCACCTCATGATATCCTACATGCACCACCATGGTACTCAAAGAACTCCATGGTTGAAATTTAATTCAAACAGAATGCTCTGAATAAACACTCTGGTGTTGTTACACCTCTGTGACAAAAATCAATAAAATCCTCTTTCCTTTTCTACAAGCTCTTAGCCTGTGGTAAGTGAAGACAACAGACAGAATTGGCAGGATGTAAGTCACAGAATATGCATTCTTTTTGCAACAAACATATATAGGCTGAAAATACATGATTTACCCCATAATTTTAAGACTTTGTCTGTCATCCTGAAGTAAGATTAGGGGATGGAAGTAGATGATATTTAGGGTCCCTTCCAACCCAAAGCATTCTATGATTCTCTAAGAGTCTTCTTGGTACACCACTCAAGAAATCAACATTGGGCTAATATTAATAACTTCTGCATTTATTATAAAATAGCAGTTTGTGTCCTGACAACATCACATTTACAGAAACAGTAACTGCCTGGAAAATCTATACTTACTTCATAATAATGTATTTCAGTTTCCTTAAAGGTGTATATGTAACATTAATTAGAGATCAAAGATAATCTGAGGGACAACATTGGTTATGTTATTTAAGACTATACCGTCTCAGACTGAAAATTAAAGTGTCCTTAAAGAACTAATTTCAAATAATCAGATGGAAAGTATGCAGAGCTGATAGGAACCTTAAAACACATTATCAACAATCTTCCCTTACAGTTTGATCATATAGGATTGAAATATACACTACTTGTATTGTGAAAATAAGAATATACTTTTTCTTCCATTACAAAAGTGACATATTTTTGATGAGTTGAATTTCAGATTGACTAGAATAAAAATCCATCCTACCTGAGTATAGAAAACAAATTCATTTTTAGTAGAAAAAACAAAAAGTAATTTAGAAAAATTATTGGGGGGGAAATCCTGACACCAGTGAAGCTGGTGGAGTTCTATCAGTAACTCAAATGCACTGCTGATTTAATGTAAGCAGGCCAAATATGAGTAAACTGTCAAAGCATGCAGAAGAAAACCTGACGTCTTAATTACTGGGAAAAAAAAAAGCTGAGTATGTTATTTTACTTTGAACTACCTTGTGCTCATTGTATCTGGAATTCTTGCATGCATGCATTATAAAATCATACTAAGAATGCTTGTGAGATTTTTATTTAAAAAAAAGGGGGGAAACAGCTGAAAAAACTCTTAAGAAACAGCAGTTGATCCAGTGTCCTCCTCATGTGTCCATATGTTCTTTCAGCTATTCATGAGACAAGGTGGGATTACAGTTCTGCAAAAGAACGAGGTACATTTGTTAACTTCACAGCCCAAAGTGAAATGGCCTTCAGTCCACATCCATAAAACTACTTGCTTCTAGAACTAGTTCATACAGATGAAAATCCTCCATACAAAACACCTATTCTTTCCAAATGGGTTCCTCCAAAGCTGTGTCATTGCCTATAAATAACCATTGTCATGTGAAATCTAAACCTTTCTGCCAGTAAGCAAGCACTGAGAAGAACAATGTATTATGCAAAATTAAATCATATGAATCATTTTGCAAAATCTGATTTTTAAGTGGGTACAGGCACTTCATATATTATTCAAAGAACAGAAATATTCCTTTACCTATCATGCTATATTTAGGATTTTTTTTAATGATGGAGAAATAAAAGAGATGAAAGGATGGAAAAAAAAAGCAGTTGCAGAGAGACAAAGGGAGGCTTAGTCCTAAAAAAAAAAAAAAAATAAAAAAAAGGCACAAAGTTTATTTCTAGGTGTCCCAGCTAATGTGATGTACATAGCTATGGACGAGTAGATCACATCATGAATTATTCCTTTTCATCTTTGAAGTGCAATTCTGCAATTCCTGGAATTGCGTGGTTTGCAGGAACCTAATTTTTTACGTTAACAAAAGTTACATGGTTTTACCTCTTTGTCTTGCAAAAAAATCCCACCTCTCCCCACTCTAAAAATCAACCGCATAGGTTCAAATACAAATACAAACTCCTCAGTGTATTGCATTTGATGGATGATGCATTTTGAAACAAAACTATCTTTCCATGTTTGATTTTCAGGCAGCTGCCAAGTTGGGTGTTCAAGGCCGGGCTGTACTGACTGGTGCCCAGCCTGCTGCAGGAGCCGCCAGATCTGGCCCTGGTGACACCACAGCCCCCTCAGTGCTGCTCCCCCAGAGTCAGGGCACAGCCTGTGGGGACAGGGATGGGGAGCTGAGGGCTGACGGACACAGAATATTCTGAGTTGGAAGGGATCATCATAGTCCATCTCCTGTCCCTGCACAGCAAGACCATCCCCAAGAGTCACCACGTGCCTGAGAGCATCGCTGAAACACTTCTTAAACTGTCAGGCTGGTGTGGTGACCACTTCCCTGGGAAGCCTGTTACCGTGCCCAGCCGCCCTTTGGGTGAAGAGACTTTTCCCAGCATCTGAGCTAAACCTTTCCTGACACAGCCTCATGCCATCCCCTTGGGGATGATAGGTTATGACACGGGGGTACTGAGTCAAACCCCCACCTACCACCTTTCTGGCCCAGGGGTTCCAGGACACCTTGGGTCTCACCCAAGCAGTGCTGCACCTCAGGTACTGCGTCCAGTTTTGGGCCCCTCAATTCAGGAAGGATATTGGGGTACTGGAGCAAGTCCAGAGAGGGGCAATGGAGTGGCAATGGAGCACAAATCTTAGGAACAACTGACAGAGCTGGGAGTGTTTAACCCCCTGGGAGAGAAGGAGGCTCAGGGGTGACACTATAGCTCCCAACAGCTCTCTCAAATGAGGTTGTAGCCAGGCGGGGCTCGGTCTCTTCTCCCAGACAACCAGCGACAGGATGAGAGGACATAGTCTTAAGCTGCATCATAGGAGGTTCAGGTTGGACTTTAGGAAGAATTTCTTCACAGAAAGGGTGACTAGATCCTGGAATGGGCTGACCAGGGAAGCGATGAAGTCACTGTCCTTGGAAATGTTTGAGGAAAAACTGGACGTAGCACTTCGCGCCATGGTCTAATTGACATGGTGGTGTTCGGTCACAGATTGGACCCGCTGACCCCTCAGGCCTTTTTCAGCCTAACCGGTTCCATGGTTCTGCGACTCTGGAGCAGCAGAGGGAGGGAAGGAGGGCGGTGCCGCCCCCCGCCCCTGCGAAGGCGCGAGGGGGAGGGGGTAGGGCGCATGCGCGCGGCGCGCGGGGCCCGCCGAGCCGCCCCTGCCTGGTGCGCGCGGACGGGGAGAGTGTGGGCAGCGGTGACGTTATGACGCCGCTCTGCGCGTGTCGCCAGCCGCGCGACCCACGCACGGTCCGCCGGGCTCGTGCCTGCTCCTCCAGCCGGGCCGCCGCGCGCGGGCGGGGCGGAGGCGCCATCCCTCCTCCTCCTCCTCCTTCTCTCCGTTCTCCTCCTCCTCCCCCCCCTCCTCCCCGGGTCCCCTCTCTGACGGCCCGGCCCCTTCCCCTCGGCAGAGCGGCGCCTCCTCCTCCCGCTCCCGGCTGTGCCGGACAATAGGGGCGAGCGCGGCGCGTGTCTCCCCCAGCGCGGCCCCCGGCCCTCCATGCGCGGCGCCGGGCAGCGGGGCTGACAGCGGCTCCCGCCGGCGGCAGCGCGCCTGAAGGAGGGAGCGGCGGCGGCCGCGGGCTGCGGGCCGGGACTCGCCGCCCCGGGCGCTGACAGAGCCGTCCCGCTCCGCCGCCTCCCCCTCGCTCCCGCCGGCGGCTCCCGCCGGGCTTTGGCGGCGGCGAAGCACAAAGGCGCGGGGCCCGGCGCGGCCCGGCCCGGCCCCCCGGGGGGCGCGGGGGCGGCGAGGAGGCGCCGGGCCCCCGCGGGGCTTCGCCGCCCGTCCTTCCCCGCTGCGGCGAGCCCTGCGCGGGCAGGTGCGGCGGGCGAGGCCGCTGCCCCGCGGCGGGCCGGCGCACGGAGGCTTCGTCAATGGAAGTATGTTACCAGCTGCCCGTGCTGCCGCTGGACAGGCCGGTGCCGCAGCACGTCCTCAGCCGCAGAGGGGCCATCAGCTTCAGCTCCAGCTCCGCGCTCTTCGGCTGCCCCAACCCCCGGCAGCTCTCGCAGGTAGGCACTGCCGCTGGGCCCGCCGCCCTTGTCCGCCTGCCTCCGAACACCGGCGGCGGTGGCGAGAAAATGCAGCGTTTTGTATTTTTATGACTGCTTATTGCCGAGGTTATCCATTTAGCATCGCTTGCGATACGAGCGGTGAACTCCGTGGGGTTTATTTCCGCAGCCAGTGGGCTATTTGTTTCTCTTGCAATTTTTAAGCTAGGGCTGTTTTTTGGTTCTTTTATTAGCTTGGGCTTTCTTTGAAGGGTTCACATTTCCTGTGGGGTTGCCAAAAGCTGCAGCGACTTTACTGAAATGGTGAACATGCACTGCAGTGTTTTATTTGGGATGCTCTGCTTTTTCTCCCTCCAACTATTGAGGCTTGGCAAATTGTCTAGAAGGAGACAAAGATCCTTGGCTTTTTCGTTTCCACGGTATTGTTCAAAGCCCGTATTACATCAGTCACAATGTGAATTGTATTTTGTTTCATCTGATCGTGTTGGAAATACTGTGAAAAAGGTCATTATAACTATCAGGACAAAAGGCAGGTTTTTCTTGGGAACACTGCCCTAAATTTCTGGTTGTGCGTTAGTATGGTTTCCCAGCACCCAGTGATAAAATTATGTTCTGGCGGAAGTCTCTGGAGAAAATCTGGAATTATGGTAGAAAGCATATGTTTTGGTGGGGAGTCAGCGTTTTGGCTTCGAGGGATTTCCTGTGTCGAGATTGAAAGGTCTGTTTAAGTGCTGTGAAGTATGTTGTCCTTACAGAAGATGTTGTCTTTGCATGTGTAATGGTATTTTTTTGTTCTGTACATTTTTGGTGTATCTTATTAAGTTATTCTACTTTTGTTCCCTGTGACTTGCTGTGCTACACATACGTCTATGTAGAAAGTACCGAGCTGCCAGTCGCTTTTGGCTTTGTCCCCTGTTTGGTAGCAGTGGAGCTTTGTGTGTGTGTGAGCATTAGGCACATACATGTATGTTGGGACAGGAAAAATCAACAAAATACCGTGTAAATGACCAGGAACTTGAATGCATGTGGAAATAATTATTAACAAGCAAATGAAGATGAACTTACGTTGGCAGTGCTTCCTTTTCTGAGTATAAATGTAATAATTGACAAAACCTTTGGTTTTATGGCAATTTGATTTTCCATGTAGCAACCGGGTTAGGATCTTTTCCATTTGTACTGCTTGTTCTGAGCTGTGCTTGGTGATGGTGACTTTTCCATATGTATAAGTCATCTTGAAAGTCCAGCCTAATACAGCACACTTTGTTCTGTGCAGATGAGAGTCTGAAGCATTGTTTTGAAGCATTCCTGGTTTTCTGAAAAGGAGTAGGCAAAATGGTCAAGGTGATACATTGTATTCCTTTCTGTATGGTCTCCAGAACAGGTGATGTGTGAAGTGTATACAAGTTTACCAAATTAGATCTGGCGTTGACATTTAAAGTGGTTTTTTTCCTCTAACTTTCAAGCTTCTCAATGGATTCCTTATTTTCTGACCAATATGCTGCAGGTATATTATTGAGTTTCAAGAAGAGGTGCTTGAATAAGTTGTAAGAAGGGAAAGTATGTGTGCTTGACCGAGTAGTATTTTGTCTGCATAAAGCAGCAAGTAACTAAGTTTATGCATTAATAAAAAGGAATTAGGATATTTAAGCGAGGAAGCTTTTGCTGTTACCAGACATCTGATTAGAGTACAGCTTTACCGTTTTTTCCCCTTTCCCTGAAGTCTCCTACCAACAGTAGGATGTGAATACGTCTACCAGCCTGGTGTAAATGATGGACTAAGAAGTCTTACCAGTGACATTAGTGATTCTGTGTAGCTCCTGAATTTAACTTCACCTTATAAGTCTCTTGTAAGACATTCCAGTTCCATTCCTGTCCAAGGAGAGCTGAACCCTCAGCAGTTTGTCATTTTCAGTCTTCTGCTCCAGCTAGCTTTGAGCAATTGGAGTAATGCTGGAGATGTGTTCCCAAGGAGCTGGTATGTACAGCCAGCATTTTACAACTAATATGCATTTAACAGAGTTTCTTGAAAAATGTAAGGTCTTGAAAATGACATTCCCACTTAGAAATTAAAAGTGACATAATTGAATCATAAGATGTTTTACCTTATCTTATCCTTCCAGCAAGAAGGTATTTTACATTGAAAACGTACATGAGATAAATGCACACTGCATTAGACATACCATTTAATTGGACACTCCTAAGCAGGCAGATATTTATCTCTTAATTTCTTAAGTAGAATTTCAGTTTTGTTGAAGTTTCGCTACAAGGGTTCAAAATGGGCTGTATATTGCTTTCTTAAAGCTTAGATAAAGTGGTGCTGGAAATGACCTCAAGGATTCTGGTCTACTCCTCTCAGCCCCAGGAAGAATAAGTTGTACTTACAGCATTATTGGCAGATGTTTGCCTACTCTTTGCTTAATCTGTTTTTTAAGATATAGTCTTATGAGATGAAGTGAGTTGACATAATCATTACTGCTGAAGGTTAAAAGCCCTGACATTGGGCACGTGTTATTACGACTTCCTCTGTGCCATCTCTGATGCTTGTCAGGTGTTTGCTCATTCAGTCCACTAAAACAGCAGAACGCTAACACAAGCAGGAAACTTGGTAGCTTCCTGCCATCACTTTGAATAAAACAGGCTTATTGAAGTTTGTCACAACTGATTTAAAGGAAAAGCGGGCACCATAGGCTTTTGAAAGTCATAAAAGCTTTAAATAATAGAAATAATGCAATCTCACCAGTCAACTGTTCTTGATAGTGCTTAACTGTTCTTGTATTAAAATAATTATTTTTTTAATACTGAAATTAAGTTTTCTGTGTGGTGATTTGCCCCTTTTACTATACCCAGTAAATGCAGAGAATGGCTTATTCCTTTATCCTTGTAGTTTTCTTTTATGTAGGAATTATTTCCCTATAGTCTTAATTTTCATTAATTCAAAGTTTTTACACAAAAATAATAAAGACAACATCTAGAGGTTATTTGTGATATTTATTGTTCAAGTCCAGTCAGGTGAAAAGCTGCTGTTATTAACTGAAACAAGTGTTTCAATTAATAATCATCTTCAAATATGAAATAGTTTTAAGTGGTAGTGTTAAAAGCTGTATTTGAATGTGTAAGTGTTGAAATTACCAGGACATTTCACATTGATGAGATCTGAATTTAGGTTCACTGTGAGATCAGGTGGATGTTAACCAGTACCTTGGATCGTAGATTCAGGGTGTTCATTCCATATATTACAAAATTTTGTTTTTCAAATTAAAGCTGAGCTTTCAGCATACTGTTTTTGATTTATTGCCTCATCTGGTTTTTAACTTGGGTTGTTAATAGCAGTAAAAAAGTTTCTAGAACTGTACTTACTTAGTGTGAAAATTCTTAGTCTCTGTTTTTATGAATAAGGGTTTATAATGAAAACCACTTCACAAATGTAGCTATGAGCTACTTTTAGGTTGTCCCGCATTGCACTCCTCCTCACCCCGTGCTGAATTGACATAAACATATCTATCATAAATGAGTAAGAAAACTTTGGCCTAACCTGGTATTTTTCACTCATTTCCATCTCTCTACTTTGTAGGTGGTTCTGCAGTCTCTTCAGTTCCTCCAAAAGTGGCAACAATGGTGTGTAGTAGCAGTGTCTGAATAGAAGTAAAGCTCTAGCTTTAGCCTTTCTGTCTTTAAATGATTGAAATTGATGATGATAAAGAAAGATGTCTCCTAATGATAAAGTTGCACGTTGAGGCAATGGAGCAAATAATAGAAGACTCCATTTGAATCTGAGAAATGTAGGCACAGTCTCCACCTGAAGTACCAAGTACTGCCGTGTGCCTGGCAGTATCATGTCCTGCTGCCTGGTGTTTGATAGCCTGGTTCATGATCCTTCTTCATTGCATCTCCATGTCTTGCATTTAAGCAGTGTAGTGTCAGGCTTGATCACGCATATGGAACCCCAGATTTGCCTTAGGGGATGAAGTGGGGGAGAAAGTCAAGAGCAACTGGAAATATACTGCACTGGTTGATTCTTCAGTGGAAGGTGTATACTTCCTCTTTCCCAACATTAGTAAAGTGCCTTTGCTCGTATTTCTTCTTGTCACTGTCACCTGATGTGATCCAAACGTGTTTTGCTCTGCAGGTAGCATGGTAAGTTGAAAGATGCAGTTGAGAGGTGTATTTATATTTTATATGGTCTGGACATAAACACTGGGTTTTAATCCCATGGTTGCACCTTTTTGCTGAGAGAAGTGTTGGCATGACCTATTTTTCCCTTACAGCTGCTCATTTCTGCTCCTGCATCTTCCTCTTCGTTGTGTCAACTTCTTTTTTTCTTTTTTTTCCTTTTTTTTTTTTTTTTTTNTTTTTTTTTTTTTTGATCAGGTTATTTTTCAGCCTTGGCTGACTCATCGTACAGTTTCATAAATGACTGTGACTGTTAGTAGGGAGGAAACAGCACACCGCAATGCTAAACCAGGAGTAATGAGCGGTGGAGGAGCAGAAGGAATGCCTTACATTGGCCCTACTACTGAGTGTGAAACCTGGCCCTAAACCCCTTTCTTTTCTCATCCACTGTTTTTCATAACTTTTCTTCTCTACCTTTCTAATCCTCCTCATCAGTGCTTCTCAATTGCTGGCTCTTTCATTAGATTTCTCCTGCCATTTCCCGTATCTCTACTGCATGAATAATTAACGAGTTAAAATAATGAAATAATTTTCTTGTTGTGATTCCTAGCCTCTGGAATTAATTCTGTGTTGCTGCTATGCTTGCCATTCCCTTCATCTTGTATTTATTGTGTCTGGTTGCTGAGATTGCATCTATTCATATGAGAGGGAGAGACTGACGCTGACTGTACGTACAGCACAGACTAGTTCTGATTGAGGCTTTCATACACTACAGTAATTTTATGTGGCGCTTCATTTTTAAAATGCCCTGAGTTTTATGACCAATTAACTTGGTCATATGTTCTAGTGTAAAGCAACATTGGTACTTCATTCAGCCAAAAGGTCATAGCAGCTTATTTCATGGCCTGTAATTGTCTGTGTAAGATCTAAACAGAATAATAGTTTGAAGTCCCCATTAATTAGATTGTCTTAAATCGCCAAAAGTGAATTCTTCTTTGTCCAGGTTGTGTAATAGCATGTACTGTGCTTTGTATGAACCTCAAGTTTTAGATGCTATCTTTAAAGATAAATTGATGTGAAAAGAGAGATTATAGCTATGTGCCCAAGTTGGGAAATACTGAATTTTAACCATAAAACAATTTTACAAGTAGTCAACATTAGTATATGAATATTCAATATTCTGTATAAGCTAATTATGTAGTAATAGTATGCAAATACAGGTTGTTGGAATTTGGAGTGTTTTCTGTGGGATGCCGGTTTCAGCAGCTTTCCTGAAAAAAATCCCTATTTCCTAGATAAATCTGTTTTTCCAGGTTGCTTGAGAAAAGCAACAGTATCCAAACTCAATTAATTCCAAGTCAATAAGCTGAGTTTCGAGTTAATAACATATTGTAAAAATAATGTAATTTTTCTGACACGTCTGTTCTACAGTTTTGGCGTGTGGTGAACAATGCTGGGAACATCTGCATTGTGAATCTTTATTTCTTCAATTCTTCTATTTTCTGAAAAGCCTACAGTGGAAAAATTGCTGGTAGTAGAATGGTGATTTGATAGAACAGTTCTCTATCATGTCAGTGACCATTGGCTTCTTGTTTTCTTGTGCTTCCTTCATCTCTTGGTGTCTGCAACTTTTCGCTGGTTTTCTGCTAAAGTTGTAGATTTCTACATCTGCTCAATTTTCTTGCACTGAAGATCTCAGATTCATGACTGCATTTCCAAGTCATGCCAGGTTGTGGCTCACATATATGAAACACCTTCTGGATTGGGCTAAACCTGTTGTATTTGCTTTCTTTCACTGCACCTGCATGGGAATAATGAGTAATTTGACAGCTCAAATTGGTTTGGTGGTTTGTCTGTTTTGTTTTGTTTTGTTTCTCCCAGAAATGTGAAACCAGAATAGCTTGGTTGTCCTTTACTGTGTAAATTTTTGTTAACACGTGTCAGGATTTTCCACCTGTGAATTTGTACAGCTGTGTGTCTAAGATACAAATTCATGTATCTTATGATTGAAGGAATGTAGTGTCTTCTGTTAGAATGTCTTTTTTTTGTAAATGAAGGCGTGAAGATGGACATGCTAAAAATTTCTATCTTCATCTCTGTGATCATCCTACATAAAGCATTTAGTGCAATTAATCTTTTCTGTGCATTCACAGCTGAATGAGATGTTCAGTTCTGCTTGAAAAAAGTCTTTTATATAAGCAGACACAAATACATGGTGTGAGCATGCACATGCTTGTAGGGTCTCACAGGAAGCGTGTGTCTGGGACCAGGAATTGAACACAAACCTCTCAAGTTCTAGTTCAGAGTTATGCACAGAATCCTCACAGGAAACCTTGAAAGAGTTTGAGTTGCATCAGATTTGAAGTTTTCTTCAGTTTGTTCTGATTATGTCATTAACAAGTAACTGCAGTGTAAATAAGCACCCAGTGTAATCCAACAAGGCAGCCTGCCAAAGGCAAAATATCTTATTATAAAAATGCAGTTCTGGGAAACTAGATTTAGGGGTTAGTTGGAGAGTTGTTTATTTGTGTGTTTGCATCCTGGCTGCATTGTACGGAATTTGTAGCCAAACATTTTGTTTTCTTTCTGGTTGAAAATAAATTTGTGGCTGTTATCTTGCCTTCCCTGCCCTCCTCTCTTCCATACCCTGAGAATTTTTTACTTCTGTTACAGCAGCCTGACTCCTGTTTTCTTCCCACTTCCTCCCTCTTTGTGCACCTTTGATATGGCAATCTGATTTATTATCTTCCTGACCACACTCCCACAATAATTATAATTAGAGATTCCTGGAGTCTGCTTTTTATCGCAAGGTAGAGGGTGAATTCTTTTCTCAGCTCACAGCTGAAGTTGTGAAGGAGCCAAGATTTGCAGTAGGCCTTCTTCCTCTGCCTGTGTGAGCATCAGAAAGAGTATGCAGCAGTGAGAACAATAAAGAAAGGTCTATATTAGTAGAATATTTTACTATTTCTTCCTCTCCTTTCTGCCAGATGAGATACGTGGAAAGAAAGACGCTGTTTCCGTTACCAGTCACAGGGATCTTCTTCCTGTTTCTCCCCCATGACAGACATAGCCAGAGGCTACTCTGACTAATAAAACTGGATATTTAATACATGTGAAATACAGCCTGTTGCCCCCTTTAGGGCAAGGGGTCAGTTCTGGTAAAGAAAACCAAAGGAAAATACACAGAAACCTATTCCAAGGCTGTGAAGGAAAAAGTTGCAATGGGAACTCTGGGCCTTCAGTAGGTGGATCAGCCTTGGAACAGAAAGGATTTAGAAACTTTGTGTGAAGTTTCTGTCTGATGTGATGGTTCCTAGTTGTCTTAAGTATTGAGGTACATATGGTGTTGGGATGATGGCAAGTAATTTCCTGAGGGACTCAATTATATCTAGATCAGAAAAAGTTAACACTCTCACAAAAAACCACTTCGAATAGGATAGTCTGGTGGTGGAGGAATTGTAGCTGTCATGGCAGGAGTGGCACTGGCCTGTGTTATCTCTTGCTTTGTGTTTGTAGCTAATACACCCCATATATTGATGCTGCAGTTGATGGCATGCTGAGGAGGAGGTTTCATGTTTAGTCAGGCATGAACTTGCACTTCCATTTTCTTAAACTTTCCAGTAAAGTTCAGGTGCCACAGTAATCTCCTGAAATGTGCATGTGTGGCAGGACTGTGTGTCTTATCAGTAGTTCCTTGTCTTCTCTTTTGCAATGGTAAATTCCTCTGACCAGGAGGATTTTATTTTTTTTTTCAAAAAGCCTGTAACACTTACATTTCCTTGATTGTTACCTGTGGAATTTTAGGCTTCAGCTGCAATAATTGGGCTTTTTCTGGTATTGGGCAAAGAAAAATCGGTAGTTTTTTATAGCTGCAAACAGAGTGTGAAACTGCTAAATAATAAATGTCTATGTATGGATAGTAAAGGTCAGGTTTTTTTGATGCTCTTGTTTATGATGAGACCTAGACTGCACATTTGTTATGGAGTTCTGCCATTGTTCTGTTTCTTCTGTTAAGTCTGAGCTACATTTCTTTTAGCATGGTGATAATAGGAATTTCTACACTTACCGCTGAATTTATCTTTAATAAGCGTTTCCTAACTTGTTTTCATTTCAACAGAATAAGCTGATTACATTTTTGTCCAGGTAAAACACTTAGTATTTAGCTCACAAATTGACAGATGAAATGGTAAAGCTTTATTGCCTGAACTAAAACAAAAAAATAACCTTGAGTTTTTAACCTTGAGAAGCTCATAATGTCCGAAATATTAAAAAAAAATATTGTTGTCCCCTCAATATTTTTTCCTTCTCCTTTCAAAAAGGGTAGTGGTTGTCCTCTGCATCTAGTCTTTCTGCTTATATCTTTGTCACTTTGGATTATTGCAGGAGTTTTGCAACCTAACGTAAATGAAGACTAGAAGTCAAACCTAGCAAATTGCAGGTACTAAATTCCCGAAGTTTTGTGTTGGGCTTGTACTTTGTGATCTGTGTTGACTTTCAGGCTCTTTTAAGGAGGAGAAAGGCTTCATCTCCGTAAGGGTGTTGAATGGTTGAAGCTGTGGTTACCTTGTGTTTTTTCTTTTTCTTGTGATATTATGATGTTATTTTTACCATGCCCTTCCATCTTAAGTTGAGGCCTGAAGGGATTTTTTTTTTGTTTGTTTTAATAAAAGGCCTTTGGATAATATTCTCCACCTATCACCTTTTGATACAAGAGACTGTAAGTGAAATAATCAGCTGTACACTACAAGGCTAATCCATTTTCATGAGATTTCTAGGAAAGGTGATTTGAGAGGATTAGACAAGGAGCTATTATTCATATATTGACTGAATAAATAGGGAAGACAATTAAGACTAATCAAGTTTAAGACATTTTTCTTCATTCCTAATGTTGTTGTGTTTATTTGAGAACATGGGAAAGAAGCTACATGCTGAAAAATATGGTTGTGTTGCAGTTTGTGAGTTAGGAGATCAAATTTTTCTCTTATGCTGAGTGTGGATGACCAAAGGGTCTGGTTAAGGTGGGAGAAAAGTCAATAAGGCTAAAAAATACATCTAAAACTCGTTTTTTGGTGTAATAATACATGCTACAGAAGGTTTTTGTTTCTGACACTCCTGAAATTAAGATTGTTAAAGTTAAGTGCAATGATTTTTTGTGTTTAATGTGTCATGAAAAACAGGAGGGCAGTTTTTTTAATTCTGCCTTGACACGTAATGCTGTGCTTGGTGCCTGGAGAGGCTTTGTGGTTGATGATTATTGTTGACAGGAGCCATACTTTTTATTACTAATATTATTTTAAATGGAAATTCTTTTTCAGGTAAGAGTTTTATTTAATGTCTGCAGTCATAGTTCCAAGATGCTTTTCATGTTAAATGTAAGCAGTATTGCTTGCACAGTAATTGCTTTTAGCTGCCTATCTTTACCCCTGCTCTAGTGCTGACAATTGCACTCCTCTGACCCTGTGGAAAGCTGGTTTGCTGAGCTGCAGCAGCAGAAAGGCCTCTTGTTTTTCTAGCAGTAATTTTCTCCTCCTTTGTCTCTCCCCGGTTTTCTTGCAGGATCTGAGCAGTGTTGGTGCAAGGGAAGGAGCAGGGATTTGCAGGCAGAGGCCACCCAGTGTGTGGCAACACTGACTCAAGTTGTTTCCATTGCAGCTGAAAGAATGTCCAGAACAGCTGAACTGTGTGGAATTGTTTCACTTTCTGGGCAAACAGGAGTAGGCTGATTAATTCCCTGGTGTTATTCAAATTAAATAATGCACTTGTATTCAGACATTTAGTATTTCTGAAGAAGGATTGTGCACCTTGTGTCTGTTATATATTATTATTCACACAGCTTCAAAATCTGTAATTTCATCTTTATTAGGCGAGTCCATGGTTCTGTGTGTTTCAGATATTAGACTTGACTTGATAGAAAGAACATTTTAAAAAGACTATTGATAACCTTTAAGCAAATGATTAAGTATATTAAGTCAAAAGGATCTATATCCTTTTTTACCTATAAAACATCCAATTTCATAATTTGGATTATTGGACTTCAAAGTACAAAAATTTTTGGTTTTCTTGTCTCTGAGTAGTGATTTAGAAATAATGTAAAAATGAAAGGTTATTTTCATGTGAAACTGAAAGTGTCTTTCCTGTCTGCATATTTTTAGTGGAGAGTAGCTATGGCTGCTACAGGTTATAAATGAAGTGTGTGAGAACTTGAGGCTCAATCGTGTCATTTGTCTTTGGAGAATTGTTTAGCATACTTAAAAAAAGTTAAAAAAAATGTTCAGCATACTTAAAAGGCTTGCTAGTGTGTGTTTGTATGTGGGAGTGAGTGTGTATATATGTGAACATAGACATATGAAAATAAATATATAGATATATATGAAGATGTGGTAACTGAATAAGGCTATGGTGGGTGCTGCATAGATTCAGAAAAGTGAAAAAAAAGTATTCAATTTACTATTTGCTACCATTGTTGTCCTGTGTCCATCAAGTCACAAGCCAAAATAATATCCTAAGGATAACAAATTTGGGAATATTTGTCGTTTTCACTTTCTAAGTAAAAAAACCCCAACTTATTAATTGCTTGCCTTTATAATTTATAGTGAGGTTTTAGAAACTTGGTCAGAATGACACATTAGTTTTACGGTAGGGAGTGCTTCAGGATGGTGTCATCTGTTGGGGGATTCTTCTTCGTAGTCTTTTTTGTTTTCCTGTTTCCAGGTTACATGTTGATAGATATCTCCTTCAAACTCTGTAGAGCTTGCCCTGCAGCGTGTCTTAGACCGAGGACAGTCATACCATAATAGCTGTTCTTTATGTTGCTGAGTTGCCAAGTAAAACAAATCTGGATTGACTGTGCACATGTGTGCACAGTTGTTCAGCCATCCATTTCTGCTGAATTTGGTAGAACACACAGTGATTGGCAGAATTATTTAGAATCACGTCCTGAAGTGCATTCAGTCCTGTGGAGGTATTTGTGTGTGGATTCATCAGGGGCTGTGGGGAGCTCAACCCCTGGCCAAGGAGTAGTGCCTTGAGTGAGTTGGGATATGCCGTCTGCCCAGAGTAGCACCAGGAGAGCATTCCTGGGAACTGTCAACATACAGGAGATCAAATAGGCCATACTGCTGATGCGTTTGCTGGAATGTGATAGAAAAGAAGCTGCAGCAGTAAATGTGTTGGCTTCCATTTCATGCATGCTGGCATTTGAGAAGAGAACGGATCAGTAGAGATGATGGCTCCACAGTTGAAGTAAAACTTGAGGATGGAAAAGGTGGTGTGCATGACTGTCCTCTCTTAGAAGCTCTTCGTCTTTGCTGTAGAAGACATCTCATGAAGGTCATTCCTAAAATCTCCTTTGTAGCACTTGTGAGAGCAAAGACTGAGGACTGACAAAAGGCAGTATGAGAGATGTGCCACTAGTGCCTTTTGGGATTTGTTCTTGGGAGAAGGTGAAGATCAGATAATTGTGTGACGTGTGTGGTAGCAGAATACTAGCCCTTCATGAGGTTGTTGTGGGAACAATATGGTTTTGCTGAATGCACATGTTGATCTGCATTTGTTTCATCCATTGTATCTTTTCCCCTCTGTTGCCTGCTGTGTAGCCTTGTTTTCTTCGTGTTCCTATGTGGTGGCTTAAGCCCAGATCTCAAAAACCTTCCATTAAAATTTTAGGTGTCTTTATGAGGCCTGGTGCTTCTCTTCACTCTGAAACTGCCTATGAAAATGTTTGGTAAATCAACAGGGTGGATCTATTGTGAAAGTATAGATTATTTGTTAGAGTAATATATAAAAAGGTTTTAAGCAAGCCTCTGCTCTTTAGGGCTTCCACTGATGAATGCTTTGGGAAACAGGAGGAAGTGGCCCTTGTCAGAAATAGAAAGCTGTGAGCTTCTAAGTCTTCTGTGGACAGCCAGGTGTGTGTATGAGTTGTCCTGTAATGGTGGTGTCTGCTTTCATCCCCGCTCTCGTGACCCGATATTCTTTGCAGGTGGGTCTGGGCTGTGCCGCCAGTTCTCTGCAGGGAATGAAAAAGAGATCGTGTGCAGAGCATGGCAGCGCCTGCACAATAGAGGCCTCCAGTGAGGCAGTAGTTGCTGAGTTACAGTTTCCAACACTGACTTGCTTCTCAATTGCTTCTTCAGAGCCTCTGTATTAATTTTCTCCTCTTTGTTGAAACCGTATAGTAGCCTCTAGCACGTAGTTAAAATAGATAATTAGTGATTGTGCTCTTTAGTTTTCTAGTGTGCAGATCTAAACCTTATGTATCTAAATAGTTTTTCTTTCCAGTTTGTGTTTCTGAACTAGCTAGTTAGGCTTGACTGAAATGTGCATGGGTTGTCTGCATTTTAAATCTTTCTCAGCACTGTTCTGAAAAATAATGCTACAATAACATTCTAAGCCAAAACACTGTTAAACATCTGCTCTACAACTGAGAAATTGTACAAGGATTGTAGGTGAGATAAGGGACTTTGTTTTCTCTGCCCTGAAAGCAGTGACCTCTCATGTCCTATGTGGTCTGGCTGAAAGGCACTGCTGAAGTGTCTGTCTCCTTCAGCATCTCTGCTCCAAACTCAGCTATGCAGACACACAGAAGTGCATCGTTCCACTTAGATGTTTTTGGAATCTCTCCTCTTTCATAAGTTCCCTTTTCTTGTCTTAAAGGCTCTCCTGTAGGCTCTTTTGTCTACCATAAAAAATGGCAATTCTGCTCCTATACTTTGGAGGGGAAGAGGGAGCTGAGTTTAGGGAAGAAGGGTCTGGTTAGTCTGTAATCCTTGATGCTGCTGTTTGAGATGGAAAAGGGTTGAGAACGAAGGCAAATACTTTGGCGTCTGAGCATGTAAAAGGGGGCCAGAACCAGTAATACAGAATTACTGGTGCAGATACTGAAACAGGCATCAGTGCTCGCCTCTTCAGTGTTGCTTTCACTTCTAACTGCAGTGTATTGTGTATTTTTCTCTGAATTAAATCCATGTGTTTAGGCTTATTTGTGAAAAATTGCTCTGTTAGATAAGGACATGTCTTTGATAGTAGCTTTTTTTATGCTGTGTTTCCAAGACTTATTTAAGACTCCAGCAGCAATCAGGGGTTATTTTGATTACTGGGAATGTTTTTTGCTATGGAGAGAGCAGCATGATGTCTTCTTCTGTTTTAGACTAGAAAGCATCTCTGGTTTTGAAACAAAATGTTTTCTTAGTATTCTGTAGACATTAAAATACTGTTGGCATAATAAGCCACTGCATTTGTCTTCCATGAATGTTCAACTTCCTGAGTATATTTCAAGTATTTAAGTATCAACTTATTATTTGACTTACTAGTAATCATTTTGAGGAAAGGCCTGCCAAGCTGCTTGTTTTTAAGGTTCTCAAGCAGTGTTTGAATGAAACTAGTTAGTGGACAGATGCTTGAGGTCTGTGCTTCATAGTCCTGAGTCTTCATCATGTGTGTGAAAACTCCAATAATTTGTCCTTCTTACTCACAAGATGAAGCACATAAATTTAGCATCTCCTACTTTCTTGTCTAAGAATGCTGGTTTGTCTTTTTTTTAACTTCACAACTTCAACTAGAATTCATCAAGCAAATGTGGTATTTAGAAGTGTGAGCTGTACTTTTTGATATTAAAAAACACAGAGGTAAAATATTTCAACAGCAGTGTGAAGGAGCAAAAAACCTGAATGTGTAAAAGTAGTAGGAAAGACAGGCAAAAGGCAGAGCTGAGTGTGTAATTTAAAAGGAAAAAAAATACAGGCGAGGAAGAGGATTTTCATGGGTAGATGTTTCATGTCTTTGAGATAGGAGTGCCTGTATAGTGGTGTTGAAGAGCTATGCATTCTTTGCTCTTGTCCTTTGATTCATTGTGAGGGTACAAAGGTGGTCCAAGGGCGGCCCTCTGGCTTCTGTTGGCAGTGGTAAAGGGACAGATGAGGTTATTTATTCATCCTCTCTGTCAGGCACACACTTCAACAAGAAATAAAGGCATTAAAACATGGTATATGTGGATGGAGAAATTTTGGAATTAAGAAGTTTTAGAATTTAGAGTTTTCAGGTTTGCTACTTTAAATTGTTCTGAAATCATGAATCAAATTATGGCAAAAAGGTGCCTTCTTAAAGATGATTAAGGAGTTTTAAGTATTCCAAGAGCAGCTCTTGAGGCTATGGGGCACAAATTAATTCTAATTAGCCCGTGGTGAAATGTGTCATTGAGGTTTTTAAACCTGTTCTATATGGTAGATATCCCAGCATGTTTTTCGAGATGTTTCACCATGTTAAAATCCACACAACACCACCTGGAGGGTTCTTCTTTAAATTGCCAGTCTGCTCTGTGATGCGTATCTCCAAATCCAGCTGACGACTCAAAGCGTCTGAACATCTGCAGTGACCACATTACATAAAAGTGCTGGCACTGCTGTCAGTTCCTCCCACGCATTCAAATGAAGCTGGTGTGGATGTACTGTATCTTTTTAATCAGCTTTGTCCAGCCATCTAGGTGATTTGTCTTTGGGAATGATGTCAGTTACTTAAGAATTTGTGGTACCTCATGTATAGGCAAGGGAAGTGCCGTTGTAGGAAAGTGAGCAGGAAGAATGAAAGCTGAATAAGCTGGTGATTAAGGTCTTTTCTGGCAGATGAGACCTACATGATGTTTTGAGTATTGTGTCTCTTTCTGAAAACTCTTCTCAGGGTATGCAGGTAAGTGAAAAAAAAAAAAGGAATTTTTTTTTTTCTGAAGTCAACTTCTAGGCTGGTATTTTTTGGTGGTGTCTGTTATTTGTTGTTTGGAGAAGTGAAGGAACTGATTTTATGGGTAGTGCTGTGTCTGTTGGTGTTGTCTGGAATATAAGTATGGCCGTGCAGGGAAAGTTTACAGAGCAGCGTTCCAGAAATTGTATCTGGACTGACAAATGTAACAACTCCAGTTGACTTGAATATTTTTTTTTACTGAGAGTTTCCAAGGTCACATAAACTAGTTAAATGCTTTCCTTAGAAGTTAACCCTTAGGCCTGTTATATAATAGGCTGTATTTTTTATATTTACAGATGATAATGATTTAAATAATTTATTTAAAAAAATGCTTTGTGCATCATGGCAAAAATTATTTTTGTATCCTGTTGCTTTCACTCAATAACAATAGATGAAGCACCGTAATTGCAGCTATTAGAATTTACTTTTTTTTTGTTCCTAGGCTTTTATTCATAGTAGTGGAGGTCATACTTCTTATCCAGTCCTCATTTTTTAGCTTTCATTTCAAGCTTGCATGTTTTCAGTAACTTAATACTTCAGATAAAATTCTCAGTATTTCTGTAACAATTAACTTAAGTTAATGTTTTTCTGTTGGTGAAAGAAGTGAAAGTCTAATGCCTTTAAATTACAAACATTGATAGATGTCATAAAATTAATGGGTGATTGTTATATTTTCAAATGTTTTGTGCTTTTTAAAATAGATTTTTGTCTTAGCCATTCCATTATGACCAAGTATATTATAATATATATATTATTAATGTTTTTGGCATGGGTTGATGCTATTCCTGAAAGCAGTCTCTCGATAGGAGATTTCTGAGAGACTTTGAGGATCTTCTTTTTCGGGGGTGGCTGGGGGATGGAAAGAGCCTCACTTGTTAATGCCTGACTACATTCTTTCTGTATTGTAATGAAAAACTTTTTGTGGGTATTAATGATGTCAGTTCCATCAGCACACAGAGTGTTCTTTTGCCAGCCCAATGAAGAATCTAATGTAAAGTCATCACACACCTTCAGAATCTGGCAGCCTTGATGTCTTGGAGGCCTTCATTGTGTCATAGGAGTTCAGCTGTGGGCTGGTGATTGTTGCAGAAATCTACACAGGAGTGTGGGGGGAAAAATGTTGATGTCCTACTTGAGTAGGGCTTGTAGATTAAGATGGCAACTATATCAAGATACTGAAGATAGTTTTATCAGTTTTGTTAAGGATTAAACTGTCGTTATAGATGCTGAATTATCCTTTTATATCAAGTCATGTAATGGCCATGTTATTTCACTGGTAATGATTACAGAATCGATATGCCTTTTTAGATGTATTGCAGTTCTTGGCTATTTGCAAAGCTCAAAATACAGATCTGTGTAATGCCTGGCATTATGCATTTTTTTAGCTTTTTTTCCCCTCCTGATTTGGTGATTTTTTGGTACTTTAGTTTTGAATACTTTTTGGTAGCTTGCCTGTCAATTTTGACCATAGATTCAAAAAACTGTTCCAGAAAACAGGATTACCTCCCTCCCAGCCGTTTGTCCATGTGTCCTCCAGCCCACCCCACAATCTTTTCAGAAATGTGTATTGACATCAAATACGCCAAGTTATTATCAGCAGAACTGTTTTCACCTTAAGGGACATCAGTGGAATGACGTTGATTTGGTCTGATGGAGTTTGACACCGCCTGCATTTTGGAAAGAAAAGGTCTCTTACCTACGTTGAAATCATGCATGTGCATATCAAGGAGATGAGTCACCTGGTATTCTCTACTGGAGAGAGGGGTTTGGAGTCAGAGCAGCCTCCTGCTCACATGTAGCAGCTTTGACATGCGTGGATTTAGCACATACATGGAGGCAGTTCCCATATTCATAAGAGTCCCATATTCAGAGTCTGTTCTAGACTTGGTAGTATCAAATGATCTCTGCCCAGAACTTGCTGATGTGATCAGCATTGACACCAAGTTGCTCTCTGAAGGATTTTCATGTATCTTGCACTTCAGATTGATAAATATAGGAACATCAGATAGTTACTTTTAAAAAACTGCCCAAACTGGTGTGCTGTTGTATATGCATGCCGAGATGGAAACTCAGAGGTGAAAAAAGTCTGCTTGTTGAGGGAGGCAAGAGGATGCCTGACTTCACTTCTGCTTCCCTGTTTATGTGAACTATGGAGCCCAGGTTTCTTCTGGATTAAACAGGTGGTGGCGATGCTTAGCTCTGACCTGCAGGTAGTTAATTGTCATGAGCTAAAGAAAAGTCTGTGAGTGTTGTCTTCCCCTTTCTTAGAATACAAATGCTGTTGACATTTATGGATTTAGGATTTCAGTCACTTCTTCCAGCTACTGTAAAGAGGTGAGTTACTCTTCTGGCTTTGCAGAATGCTTGCTCCTCATATTTCAGGAGAAGTTCTTGTGCCTCACTACAAGCCAGAGATGGGCTTCCCCAACTTTGACAATGATGCAAATCTGAATGTGGTTCCTTGAAAATTATATTTGTCTCAAAGATTGGTTCAGACCTCCATCACCTCCCATTTTTTCTGTCTTAAAAGCAAACAAAAATAAGTAATTAGTAAATGTTAGTGTTAAGCTTTCTCTCCTACTCTTAGTCTTATCCAAAGAGTAGCAAGTTGGCTTTCTCTTCAGTTGTTCATTGGGTTTCTTATGTTTCGCCCTTTATGTTTTAAATAATAAAAATACTGGCAGTTATGGAAATCAGCACCCTTTCAGTTCTAAAGGAGATTATCAAACTGTGGTACATGATTTATACATAGTTGTGAGAAGAAAAAAATGGCAAAGTAATCCATCAGGAGAGTTTGTCAGAATATATTTTATATACAAAATGTCTAGGAAAAATTAAAGCAAAATAAATAAGTGTGCTGTGAAATTTGTTTAGAGAATAAAAGCTAAATTACTCTTTTGAGGGGTTTGTGATGTAATTTGATTTATAGAGAAAGGGTTTGGGTGTTGCTAAGCTACTTGCTTAATTTCACCTATAGAATTCCATTTTATATGGAGTGATTACCACGAAAATATTAGGAGAATTGCCAGTAATCCCATCTGCCAGTGGAAGGTAGCTATTGTCCCTTCATGTGGTTTTGTGGGGGATATTGTTGTGACCTTTATAACTTTGCATTTGAAAACATTTTTTAGATTCTAGTTGTCTTTATTTTTTTTCTACAAAAAAAGGGAAAAGTATTAGCAAAAAAAAAAAGTACTGCTTGATGCAAACTAAAATTTTTCCTGTGCATCTCTCAGTTGTACAATGATTTTCAAATGGTATTTTTCTGTAATACAGTAATAGACTTGCCTTTCTAACCCTTGTAGAAGTTAAAATTCTGATTTCAAAGCTGTGTTTTTGTGGTCTTCCAACATTACTTGCAAAAAATACTTTTTTTTTCCCCTCCAGTTCTTCATTTCATGAGCCTTGCATTTGTATGAGCTTGTCCTTCTCTTCCACAACATGTCTGGATTCAAGAAGAGGTGGAATAATATCTATTGCCTTAGGACAAAGCCATACTTCAGTGAAAGGCTGAAAGGTGTAGAGCTGAAGGGCAGCAAACCTCCTGTACCACGTGCCCATGGTATGGGGGAGGCTGGATCCAGGAAAGGAGTTCAGCTTATTAGTCATACTTCTGCTTCTCCCATGTGGAGTGTTACATTGAAACCTGTTTTGCAAAATTCAGGAATGAAAAGAAGATGGAACAATGCCCGTGCACTGAGGCGCCGGCCAGTGCCAGCCCTGGCTGTTGTACCCCGTGCAGCGTTGCAATCTCTCAGTTCAAGGTGGGCTACAAGTACTTACTTGAAGTAGTCTTGTACCACTAAAACCAAGCCATATCTGAGGATGAGAGGCATCAGCTTTTCAGATAAACTGCCCCATACCTGGGGATTTTTAAGACATCACGCAATTACTTTTATTGAAAAAGGAAACTTACGCAGTGTTTAGTCTCATTTCAATTATTATAAAAGAGGAGGCTCTTGAGCACTGTGCAGTGCACTTGTGGTTAACCTGTTCAAAGCTTTGTACAGTGTTGAATTTTCAGGATCAAAGGCATTTTGGCATAAACTATGCACTTGAAAACTTATTCTCATCATTAAGGATAGATTGCTTTATGGCTAATGCCCTGTCCACGCTTAGCCCTGATTACTGCACTACTTTCAACACTAGCAGGTGGTGTATGCCTGGAGGAAACAGCTTGAGAATACTTCTAAACCCACAGTTTGGAGGATTTTTATTGAACTTTTGGGTTTGTAGATAATAGAAACAGCCAATCCAGTGTTGAAAGTTCAGTTGTTCCTGGAAAAGTGTATCTCAGGTCTAGAAGGATAAAAAGGTATCAGTTACAGAACTACCTTGATTTTTTTGCATTGTACTATTCTCTGTAAGAAGTTTGTACTCACTGGTGAAGAATGATTGCTTTAAATTTGTGCATTTGTTTCCAGCTTACATGCTGAGTGTATTTGTAAATCTCTATATGAAGATTTATTTCTGTATTGCACAACATACATTTTAAATTTGTAATTTTTGAAACAGATTTTTATTTTCTCTAATTAGAAATGATGAGTTATGCATGAAGTTTATCTTTTAAAACAGCAGAAGTGGTCTCTGAGACGAATGTAGTTTTTAATTTCTCTCTTAAGTTGTGTAGGTAAAGTATGTTCTGACCAATAGTTGCATAGTTTGGTTGTTGGTTTAATTTTTTGTGGGTTCTTCTGTTTTTATTTTTTTTAGTGTCTCTTTTTTGTTTGTTTTGTTGTGGTTTTTTTTTTTCCCAATTGAAGTAAAACAGAAGACCTGATGAAATAACAGTTTTCTTCCCCTATAGATGTAACTCTAAAGACAATCACAGCATTTAGGAAATATGCCTTTCAATTGCCTCTGCAGTCCATGTTAGCATCCTTACATGAATGCATTGTGAGATTTTAATTTTTTTAATGTTTTACAGGAAACCTCTGCCTCCTTTATTGCTAAAACGTATTTGCTTTTGTCGTGAAAAGCATTTTAACCATACCTTGTGTTTTTTGTCTGAGAAGAATGAAAGATTGGGTGTATTTAAAAGGCAGTTAAATGCCACTCTGGAAAAAAAGATAATTCTCATGCTTCCATCATGTACTTTCTTATTAGTCTGGACATGTACATCATGATTGTCTGCTTGTCATTTGTTGAATGCTTGATGTGAGATCTTGCAGCCTGATTTGCCTTTTCTGCCCTCTTCCTCTCTTCCACCTCCTCTCAAAAGAGGGAGATACTTAGGGAGCCGTGCTTATGTGTAGGCCCTATGTGATTAAAAAAATATTAAAGATTACAGTTCTAGCAGTCTTAAACTGTGTGCCCAGAAGAACTGATGTTTGGGTTCTGATCTTCATGCTGGGCTGGAGTTTGAGGATGAATACTTATCATAGAATCATAGCGTGGTTAGGGATGAAAGGGACCTTAAAGATCATCCAGTTCCATCCCCTCTGCCATGGGCAGGGACACTTTGCACTAGACCAGGTTGCTCAGAGCCCCATCCAACCTGGCCTTGGACACTTCCAGGAATGGGACATCCACAACTTCTCTGGGAAACAACTGGTGAAGTGCTCTGATTGTTTTGATGAATGCTTCAGAGAAGCCACTGAAAAAATTAATTCTTCCTTTGGAGTTTGAGCCCATTGCAGTGTGTGAAGCTCATTGCCATTTCAGACCTTCCACTTTTTAAGTAAAGGATTATGACTTAGTTATGGGAGCAACAACCTGTGTGCATAAATTGACTTGGGAACTCTGTGAAAGACAGAATGGAATCTTACTCTCGGTCTATTAAATAACAGCGAGTAGGAGAATTGCTAGTAATCTTTTTTTTAAAAGAATTATATTTTTTGAGGTGAGTTTAAAATTAAGGGCATCATAAGTATGGATTATAATAAACTGACTGTTTTGGCTAAGGATTTGTTTCCAAGCCTTTAATGCAGGATATTTTCCAAAATGTTTGTATTGCTTGTTTAGAAGGACATGTCTGAAACTTCGTTGAAAGACATAAAAACTACTTAATAGAAATACTTGTATATCTCAAAGCAGAATAAAAATTTCAATGTTGAAAATGAATTGATTATTTTTAGGATTTGAGAAGTTTTTGCGCTTCACAATTTGGAAAGTAAATGAAAGACTGAGAGTTGAGCTTTTCACTGGTGATTTTAAGAAGTTCTCTGATGTGATATGTGATAGGTTTTCCTCCAGGCTAATGGGTTAGCCACAGTATGTGCTACCTTTCTTGTCCTGTTCTACACCATTTGGTGGAATATGATGCAAAAGAGGGGACAGGAGAATGAGTGTGAGTTGTTTGGAAAGTTTTGCTTAGAGGCATGAGAACAATTTGTAATTCCGTGTAGGAAGCAATAAGGAAGACATTGGGGCAATTTTAGTGGAGGGAGGGTGATTTACAGCATGGGAAGCGAGGCCCTGTTGTGTGTGTCACCAGCTGGTTCCCCATGGCACTTCCAAAAACCCAGGGACCTTGAACTACAGACTGGGTTGCATTTCTTTCTGTATTTCCTAGCTATGTGTTTGGGAGTAGTCTTTGCACTTCCAGTACTGTTCCCTTTAGGAGCAATAACATCCATATTCAGTAACTTGTTCTAAAGCAAAAAATGTTTTTAATGTTTTCTGCTATTCTTTTGTTCTGCATGATCATCTATCTTTCCATGAGTCTTAAAATTCTGTCAAAATGAGAAAGGCTTTAATTATCTTGAGGTCTTGTGTCTGTCTTCCATCATATTTGGAGAAGTAACTGACAGCAGATCCTCCTTTCCCCTGGAGAAGAGTGTGTGGTGCTGTGTGCCTTTTGATCTGTGAACTCCCAGCTCTGACATAATGATGAGAGGCCTGGAACATAATGATGAGAAGCCTGGGATTTTGCTGCAGTCTGTACAAGCTACTCCTCTTTCTCTTACCTCATTTTCCACATGTGTTTCAGGGGTTGCTTATCTAGCTTAATTGTTTTGTCCTTCTACTCCTTTCTAAAAGTTCCTCTGTAAAATTAGTTCACTACATTAATAAGATAATTATGATCCAATATACCAGATTTCCCCTTTACTGCCTAAATCATGTAACATTAATGAAATTAATTGTGTCTTGATATTTTTAGTTTGTTGTGCAGACAGCACAGGTTTAGTCCTGCAGATAATCCTGTAGCAAGCTGAAATGGCTTCTTGCAGAATAATGGGAAGATTAGTGATGCTAAATTTGAAGACAAAACTGAGATCTGGTATCAAAAATATGTGTGATTTCCATATACCTGAAATACACACTGGGCTGCTGGTTGTGATTCTTGGTTAAAATGTAAGGTTTTATCATTAGCTTGTGTGCAAACAGAGAAGACAGCAAGCGGACTAAACCCCAGACTCCAAATAACAAGTTCATCCAGAGTAGCTAACTGTTGCCTTAATTAGATACAGCTTCAAAGTGTATGCTAAGATTTTTCCACTACAGCTTTTTATCGCTTCCACAAGTTCAGCATGCCCTATACAGATGCTTAATTTGTATGCTGGGCCCTGTGATAAAGCTATTTCTGTCCATGAGATTCCAAAATTGTAGGCACTGATGTCAATGCAGATGAGGTTAGCCTAATTTGGTCAAGAGGGGGCTATGCCATGCAAAATCTTCTTTACATGGGCACATAAAGGCCAGTGCCAAGACTGACAGGTGTCCAGTGGGTGGCAAGGAGCTTCAGAGATAAACATTCTTGTTGGTACTGCTACAATTCTTGCTTCTTTAAGAAACAATGTAATAATTATGTGACTGTTCTCAGAATCCCTGCGGGATAACTAAGCAAATGGAAATGGAATGTAATTTTACAAATGTAAATCTTTTAAATCCTATTGAAATGACTTATTTTCTATGCTTAATTCAATTTCCATGTAGTGTTACAGTCTTGACAATGAAAATAGCATCTTGTTACCTTCAAAAATGACATATTAAATTCAGAGGTGAACTACTGTGAAATCCCTGTAAGAAAAGTTACTTGAAAGTGGTTTTTAATTGTAGGAGGTCTTGGAATATTATAAGTGTGATGGTGCACACTCAGGTTGAATAATGAGTGTGTACAAGGAAGTACTTGAGAGAAGATTGTAGAAGGATATTAGTTATAGTTTGAGAAGTCTCTAGATTTTCTCCTTTAGATTTTCCATGTTTTTTTCTATGTCAATGTGTCAGCGGTGAAGTGTATAAAAAATGTATTAATCTATTAATAGAGCACTTTTTTGTATGCCTGTTTCCATACCTCCTGCCATGCCTCTCCTAACAGGATTGCAAGCATACTTTTTTTTTTTTTGCCTTGGAATTTTTTTATATTAGTTTTGAGCTTGTAATTCTTCTGTTCCTTTGTCAGCTACTTCTTTCTTAGTGCTGGCCAATTAGAAAACAAGCCATACCAAATAAAAACAAATCCTCTTTCTTTATATCCAGGAAAATATTTCTTACACTGACATCTCTGTAATGGAAAGCTGAGCCTTTTCAGTGTATATCAGTCTCCAACACAGTAGTCTTTTTTAGTTCAACACCTGCAGACATGAGGCACAACACTACTGAAGAGCTCTCTCTGTTTCAGGGTCAGCTTTATCTGTCGTGGGTGAGAAGCTGAAATATGTAGATTTGGGTTTTGATGAAAAGTGTTTGGATGCATGGATTGCTGGCACCCACATGCTAACAGAATATTAATGCAAGGCAATAACTACATGTTTAAAACTATGTAAACATCTGTAAAACATAAGGTTTACATGAAAATACCTTTATTGAACTTCATTAGCAAGTTTTTAAGAGCATTTGCTGTAAGAAATCTGCATCTGCTACAGGTCAGAGAATGAGAATTTAGAAGTATGTAAAAAAGGGTTGTATTGGTAGCTCAATAAAATGAAAGGTGGGAAGCTGGCAATAATATATTATGGCCTGGAAAGTGAGGGAAGGTGTTGAAAGGGCAGGTGTGTGGCATGGGGAAGACTAGGGGTTTTCAGCTTACTGTCTCATTAGAGCTTCTTCACGTTTAAGAGGTTCAGCTGAAATTGGTCTGCCTATCCAATTCAGTTGAAATTGGTCAGTTTATCCTTAATTGGAAGACTGAAAGCATTTTTGGGTGTGGTGGGCAAACAAATTCTGAAATAAGTGTTTAGTGCAAATGCATCTCCAGATGAATTTCTTCTAGGAAGAACATTGTAGCAGAAACAGTAACTGCTATGATTTGGGTTTGTGTACGGTGTGTGTGTGTGTGTGTGTGTGTGTGTGTGTGTGTTTTTGTTGTTTTGGATTTTTTGTTAGTTTCATTTGTTTGGGTTTTCTTTTAGCTTGAAATGTTAGGGGCGGTTTTTTTAGGTGAAAGAAGCTGAATGCAGTTGGTCAATTTTTTCTGTATTTCATATACTGTGATACCATGTACAGCTTCTTAATTTTGTGCTTTGCCTTTTTGTGATCTTTCTTTGACACCCATTATTCTTCATAAACTCTGTGATGACTTTAAGTTAATTATTGTTTTCATTTAGTGTATTATAAATTAAATACAATATTGATTTGTGAATTGACAGCAAATGATGTAACTGGTTTCAATGTTTGTCCTCTATAATTCTTCAGTTATTTTAATGGAAATAGTCACAAAATAAGAGAATGAAAGCCACACTTCATTTATTTCAGATGTTCTGTTGTGGTCTCTGCTTAGTTTGAGAAAGTGAATCTTTCAGCTTTCCCCTTGAAATTTAATCTTTTTTGACAATGTAATATTTTTCTGTGATGACTAGCAAGGAAACAGAAACAAAGATGATTTTATTACTGCCTTTCTAATATTTAACATACTGTTGGAGCTTTAGCATATGCCAGTGTGCCCAGGGAACTGCTGAAATGTGTTAGGTTTTGTTTTGTTTCTTTTTTTCCCTGTGGGAATTGTTAAGTTTTTTAAAATGAGATTTGGAAATTGAAAATCCTGGCTTAAACTAAATGGAAGCTGTGTTGCCTGGAGCAATTCAATAAGCATGAATATTTTCATTTGTGTGAACTGTTCTTTAAATGCTTCCTATAAAGTGAATTGAAGTGTGCTTGAAGGGGTTAAAGGTAGCTTTTAGCAATGCTGGATTAGGAAAAACTTGCTAGACAAGAACCAGGAGGGAAGATATTGCTCTAGGCTTAGAGAGAGGTGAGCCCTCATAGCTATGGGAGTACCCATCACTTAGTCAAATAGAGGCTCTTAGTTGTTACCATAAGTTTTATTGATTTCCTTTTCATTTTCACATGTGAGTGAGAGAGAAGCCCAGGGAGCAAGGGAAAGGGAGCATCTCCCATTGTACCCTGCCCCTGTGCCTTTCAGCCTTCATTTATTGCACTGCATTGCTCTCTTCTCTGAGTTCGTGAGCTGAACAGACACATGTGCAGAAATTCATACATGAGCTGCTGTGTGGGGAGGCCCTGAGTGCTTCCCGTGCTCTCCCTTTCCACACACACACTTCTGGAGGCTCTGCAGAATCACAGGTGAGCTAGTAGTGTTCACATAGGCATAAAAGTTATTGGGAAAGCTTCTCTCCAAGGCAAAAAGCTTAAACCTTGAATTTAGAAGACGGCTTGTTGTGTCCTTTGTGTCTTCTATCGATAATTTGTGAAGAGTAAGATACAACTTCTGTGACTTTAAGTTCTGTAATTTTCTTTCCTGGTTGTTGTGATGTATTGACAGTTTTGCTGTGTTTTTCTGTGAGATTGTAAACATTCAGTTTTTTATTTAGATTCTCATTTAAATATAGCACAGTAAGATGATCTTTCACTGTTCAAAGGATATGCTTTAGAAATAGAACACAAATTTTTTATACCAAAGTCTAAAACATTGGTAGCTTTTTTTGTCACACGTTACTGTTCACGGGTTACTTGCAATATGTGAAGTACGTGGGAATTGAAATGACTGTTTATTTGCTTCCAGTTTAACATTCAGTCTTGGCTGAAGGTGTATTTAATAGTGAAACACAGGAACTCAGAGCAGCTAAAGTGAACTTCTTGCATCTCACCTTCAGAGCAGTCTACCTTTACTGAGTGGATTGGAGTCTTGAGACCCTGGTGGAGCTTTGTCTTGTAACAATGGTACAGTTCTTTAACTCTTTGAAATCACACATAAAGGTATTTATATTGAACTCTAAAATTGGCCCAGTTTCTTGCTGTGAATGAGCAGGTGGCAGTACCTGCCAACCAGTGTGGGCAGATGCAAGCTGCTGTAGACAGTCCTGACTGAGCATCTCTACAACTGCTAAGATGGTTCTCTGTCCAAGGTGGTAAGACTCACTACATCCAAGGGTTAAAAAATTATTAAGCCCTAAAAAGTACATCAACTTTATCCTGACTATTTAGTACTTTTTTTGTTTGTTTAAAGAGGCTTTGAAAAAAGTGGTATATAACTTCTTTCCAAAATCGCTTCTCTGGAGAGAAGCAGAAATCTTAGTTCTGTGAATTTAAACAAAGGCCTGAAATGCCATAGTAATCAAACGTCCTTTGAAAACATTTGTCTGAATAAATCAGAGAAAGAATACTGTATTGTAGAACTTCAGTTCATCTTCTGGTGATTTGTTTTACCTAAAACAGTGAATTTCAGAGTTTCTACATTTAAATGATCTAAATTGGATTGCTTGTCATTGATCCAGTTTATACCATTTAACACTTTTTCTTATGAAAACCCATCCAGCTAAACTGAAATTCATGATATGACAGAAGCACTGAGAGTGTTCTAATTTGTATTGCAAAAGAATAATTTTAGAAAGAAATAAACTGTTTCAAGGTATTTAATCTATGCAAGGAAGTTTAAAAAATGTTCTTATACACCCCTCAACTGCGATATGTATGGTGCCTTTTTCAGTGTTACATGTCCCTTTCTGTTAACCTGCAAAATCATGATGTTGAGCAAATAAGAGGAAAGGTTTAAAACAGCCATCAGAAGAATGCAATGTTTAATAATGTGCTTTTTTTGGACAAAGATTTATATGATTTGTTTATAAAATATAGACTACCTCTTATCCCTTTTAGAAAAAAGGATACATAGCATGATCCTGATAGTTTTCTATTGCTATGTTGCAGTAACAATAGAAAATTCACAGCATGGGCGATGGCACACAACTGCAAGTTGTTGACTTCATTCATTTGTTGGGATTGTATCTTTTCTAAAGGGGGTTTCTTTCCATTTTTATCTTACTGAGGGCTGAAATGGAAGATTTCTAAAACTGAAAAGTGGTTTTTAAGGGTGTAATTTCTGTCCTCTGGATCTGTAGCTGTCCTTGACTTTCAAAGTTCCTGTTTTGGAGTTCTCAGCCCTTGGTTTAAAATCAACCAGCCTTTTGAGTTTAGTTGCACTGAGTTAGGCAGTTGCAATGGTGATTTATATGTAGCTGTGGTTGTGAAGGTAAATTTTGCTAACTTTCTTAGATTTTCATGTTTGCTTATGGCTTGCCAGCTGATATGTTGCTTTGTTGATGAGTCACTGTCCCTGGAATTACTCAAAAGATGTGTAGATGTGGCATTTAAGGACATGGTTTAGTGGTGGACTTGGCAGTGCTGGGTTAGCGGTTGGACTTGATGATCTTAAAGGTCTTTTCCAACTTAAATGATTCTATGATTTTGTTAATGAACAGCTGGAGTAGTTGGAATCTTGTACCTAGTTGCAACTCAGGCTAACATAGCAAATCTTTTAAGTAAGCTGAATTGGAAGTAAAATGGTTCAATAAAATTTTAAATTAAAATGTGAATAGAAGTAGCATTAGTAAAAGTTGGTCATTGTGTATACATTGTGAAATTCTAGAAGTTCTGCACTCAGTATCTGTAAAAATAATGGTGTCTTTTCTTCTTTTTTTTCCCTTGAGTGCAGTGTTTAGTGGTTGGGTTGGGCTGCAGCAGTAGCTACCCACACTTGTTACAAGAATACTCATAGATTACCATTTAATTATTCTTTTTTAGTGAAGTCTGCTGGAGAGAAAGATCACACATGATATCTAATGAGACAGGGAGAAAAGCAAAGAAAAGATGGAAATGAGTGTGATGGAAATATTTTCCACTGCGTGCTGATGAATTTGTAAATGATAGGCTTATTCCTCTACTGTCATTACATGCTGCAAATATAGTTCACAGCAAGTAATAGGTCAGTCAGGAGTATATCCTAGAAATCAGTGTGCCACAAGCCTCTCTTCTGCAAGGGGAGATGTTTGAAGGGCAAAGGAGACTCCATGGGGATTTGTTTTCTGGGCCAGGTGTACAAGTGCATGCATATGAAATCAGGTCACTCTGGCAAGTAGGACTGATAAGCAACAGGCCTCCAACTTTAGCATAAAAACTCAGGTGGTGGTGGAGATCTATGAAGCCCTGCTGTATTTAAAACAGCATCATTTGAGACCCAGCAGTGTCTCTGAAATCTGGTGCTCTTGCTTCAGCTCTGGATTTCTTGTGGGTGTTACTGAATATATTTTTTCCTTCTTCTTTTTAATTACTAAGCTTTGTTAGGCAACCCTGAGTCAGTTCTCAGGGCTGATGAACTTCAGGAAAATAAATAAAAAATAGAAAAGTATTGAACAGATGGGTATTTAGAAATACACAAGTAAAATTGGGATCCTGTACTTGGTACTTCAAATAACAGAGTACATAATAGGAAATAATGGGCTTCTGCATGGAGCCTTGCAGATCTCTAGGAGTGTTTATGGAAAAAATTGGAGCCTTTCAAATCATCCTGGTGTATTAATGGGGGAGCTACTTGAATGGATAGGAGCTGGTCCAGTGTGATACCTACTTCCCAATGAGAGCAAACTGAGATCTTCAGCAAATTCCTTAGTGGAATCTTTGTAACAACTGTTGCAAAACCCCAACTGCTTTCTGCTGTATTGATAATACATGCTTGTCTTATCAGGAATTGCACGGAGTGGTTTGTTCAGTAAATGCAAAAATTGTAGCAAAACATGCCTTTGAGTGCTTAAATGCATCTACAGTGCTGCTTGTCATCAAGTCTGCATTGAAGCCATTGGGATATTTCTGTTTCTTTAGAAATGGTAAGACACAGCAATTGCACTTGTGTGTGTGAGCTGATGGTAAGGAGAGAGGAATTGGTAACAATTTGTATGTGAATGTTAGATACTGTACATCTTGCCATGGTATCTCTGCAGGCATCAAGAAAATGGGTTTTAGAAAAATTGAAAAAGAATCTGTTAGAAAGCAGTAAAGAAAAAGAGAAGAAAGAAAATGAAACAGCATTAGCAACTTCCCCAATTTTTAAAAAAATACAATGCACTGTATGATAGCTATTCTTTTTGGTGTGCTTCTTAGTTTCAAGATGGAGCTGAGACTGATGATGATGTCCACAGGTCAAGGGTCCCTGCAATCCCAGAACTGAGGCACTATAACAGGGAGTATGCTAACAAAGAAGGAATTTAGTATTACCTCATTTTTATGTAGCCTTCTACCTGTGAGTTTACTGTACTTGAAACCTTGAATAATTTTATTCTTGAATAATTTGTAAAATGTAATTACTTTCACCTTGGAATTGTTGGTGGGTTTATTCAGAGCAGCACTTTCCCCAAAAGAAGCACTTTAGTTTCTGTGTTGATTTCTAAAACTTCACATACAAACCAATGCACTTTCTGATCTTACTATGTCTCCAGATTCAGAATAGTATTGCCAAAACAATCTTTCCATTTCCAAGCCATAATTAAAACAAATAATGGTGTAGTGGTGCTTAACAGGTGGTCAGATATTTTTATTTATGTGTTCTCATAATAAACTTACGCATGAGACAATTTTAAGAAAACTTTCAGTAAGGGGACGCTTCTTAATTAAACCACTTAATGGTGGAAGACAAAAGAAGAAAGGGTGATCATTTTGTACAGCTCTGTCTTCTAAGATACTGTTGTATTTCCGAAATTGGTGGAAGAAAGTGTTGCTCCATGCACCTGGGGCAAGACCATGCACACACTCCAAGAACATCTTCATGTGTTTTGAGATAGGAAAACAAAAGCCTTGTTAGGGATTGATAATAGTGATGATGGAGAGGAATGCTTGACATTTCAGAGTCTAAGACTATTTATGCTGGAGTTTTATTCAGAGGAGAGTTCAGTCTTGAAGCAAATCACCTCATTGTTCCTGTTTGCTGTGCCCATTTGGTTGTTTTCTGGAGTGGTTTTGGGATGTGCAAACCAGGCTTCTTCCAAAAGATACGAAATCATTTCACTCGTGTGCACCAAATATGCCCTAACCCGCAACAGAATTGTAGAGGTTTGATCAGTTACTGGGTCATTTTTTGGCAGCTTTGAACCTCCTGTGGCAGGGTGTGGTTCAGGAAGTTGGAGCAAATATGACCTGCAAAAAAAAAAAAAAAAAATTAGAACTCCTGGGCTTCATGAGGTGTCGGTGTAAAGATCTGAACAGCAGCTGTGTTTTGATCTGCTCCAGTTGTGCCAGATTGTAATGCAAATATAGCCTGATGCCATTTATTGTGGATTTATTTTTTTTTCACAGGAACTTTAGACTGGTTGGTGGTGATTAATTGTCAGGGTGTTTTAACCTTGCCAGCTGCTCAGAGGTGGTAATGTTTTTCAGTCTATATCTTTGACAGTTTGTATTTTATGTGGAACTTGACGGACCTTTAGATAAGTGCTGCATTCATTAAGTGAGGTACTGAAAGGCCTATTCTGAATGTTCTTGCCTTTGGTTTTGATCTGACTGGTTTTCCACGGCATGGGGACAGGGTAGAAGATAAATGTTTGGAATGTAATGGTTCTGTAGGGATTCACAAGTAGTGCTGAGACCATGATAATAGCTTAAAAGACATCATAAATATTTGGAATCATGGTATAAAATAACAAATAACCCTGTCCCACTTAACAAATCTTCTCTTTAATTCAGTAAACATCCACTTTCCTGTGGAGGGGAGGAAAATAGTTTCTTAATGTTAAAACTACTCCTTTGATGATCTGTGCTAACTTCCGTGTTTGTGCACATATTGGAATTTGGAATTAACTGTTTTGCCAAAAAAAAAAAGTTATAGGAGGAGCAGACTCTTCACATAATTTTAATTTCAGTTATTCTGCTTCATACTTTTAAACTCCTCATTATCCTACACTATTCCTTTTTCTCTCCCGCTGTAGCTCCTTTTTTCCAAAGTATTTTTTTCAAAGTATTTCCAAAGTATTTCTTTGTATTTCTGAAATGAAGCACTTTTGTCAGTTTAAAATGACAGAAATTAGAAGGAATCTTAAGGCTGCACCAAGCATGTAGGACCACTGCTGCAGAATCAGTGTTCTTGGAGGAAGCTGGACTGCTTTCCAGCCCTGGGAAGGACTAGGGAGGCTGTAGCCAGGTTCAACCCTTAAAGCAATAAATGAAAGCCCCAGCCAGTTGAGACATGAGTGTGAATGGCTACAAAGACAGTGTGAAGGATGGCTTAGTGTTTAGTGGACAAAAGAAGTTGTTCAACAATGACAATTGGTTTGAACAATTGCACATATTCGGTGCATTAACTTTCATTAAGATTATTTATAGTACGTTGCTGTAAAATCAATCTTGCATTATGTTTTGGAATTCAGTTCTTTGCAGTTTTCCAGGTGGCAGAGATATCACAAGTGTTGGAATCTGCTGGAAACAGGCTCTTCATAGCATTTGAAGGCAAGGCAGTATACTGGCTTATCTCGGGTGTTTTGCCTGCTGGAGTTTGAACCTATTGTCTGGCACACTTTGCTGTATTTAAAGATGATGAAAGGATGTAATCGCGGTTTTACATTTCCTTTAGCGTTTCTGTGGCGTTTAGTAAGGTTTTACTACTTGCCATGTCCTCTGGTTGTAAAACTTTGTTGTAGAGTCCGGCGTTGGCAGCGGGAGGTGCGGGGCAGAGCACATTGCAGGGGCTGTCAGGTGACAGCTGCCGCCTGCTTGTGCCTCACTGCTGTGCCCTGCTGCTTTCAGCACTGGTGGCCATCGGGGGGAGATTATGCTCCAGGTATTTGGGGTGATCCAATGGGAATTGCATTGATCTGGTGTTTAGCTCTGAGCCTTATCAAATGGATTACTTCTAAGGTAGGCCATTCTTAAAATCAGTTTGGACTAAATGGGTTTGTAAGTAGTCAGGGAGAAAACAAGTCATTAAGAACTTCATGAGTGCTTATTTTTCCTTTTAAAATCTAATCTGTTTTGGAAACATCATTTGCCATTTAAGATTGTGTTTCTTAAGTGTTCATACGTGATTTTGTCGCTCTTGACTTTTGCTTGCCCTGAAGCGGGAAAGAGTGTGTTTGTACCAGTGCCAGTTGGGAGACGGGATAAAAAAGGGATCTGAAATGGCTTCTGAATGGCAGGAGTTGGCTTGCCTCTGTTCCTAGCGGATTTTCAATTTTATAGCACTTTAAAGCCTTTGTGAAAATAAGGAAAAACAATTTTAAACATAGTGAGAATAATACAAATTAGTGTATTTTGCTTCCTGGACAGGATATCCTTTTTGTATTGTTGATTTCAGAGTTGCAGGAGTGGAAATACCAGTTTTGTTTGCTTATGTGAAATATCTACATTACTTACTTTGTAGCCTTTCCATTTGAGATCCTTATATTTTGAAAAATGCCTACTTATGTTAGAATTAAGTTTTTACTCTCTCATTCCAAAGAATGCAAGTATCCCTATAATCGATATTTGTCCTAGTAAATATAGGTGGGATTGGTGTCTGGAGATGAGATCAGGCTCTTCTCAGCATAGCTTGCTGCATAATCTGGAATTAATTCCAGAAAGAGGAATAAATTTAAGTGTAGGGTTATGAAGGAGAGCCAGAATCATTGGAGAGAATGAAAGAAACTGGAAAAAGAAGAGTTCCTGCATTTATAGATACTTTTTTTTTTGTAATTGTTACTGATACATGCTTCTAAAATTTTTGTACAATTAACAGGAGAATCTGAACAAGCACGAATTTGAGTTTGTTGTGAAAACAAGCTTTGCTAGGCATCCATGCTTGTACTCTTCAGTCATTGCCAATAACATGTTTCTAAATTTATTAAAGTAAAAATGGTCAGGCTTAGTTGCTAGCACTTGTGACAACTTTGTCACATCAAGAAAAAGACCAGGAAACCCAATGGATGTTTGCTTGTGGCTGAAGGCAGATGCTACAGATTTACAACCTGTGTGCTGGACCAGTACATCATCTGTATTTTACTGCCATATTGTTGAACTGCTGGCTTTTTGGAATTTGACATAAAAAACCTGTTCAAAGATTATGTCTAATCCAGCTTGGTCAGAGATTGTTTTAAGGTGGGGAAAAATAGGAATTCCAGGTAGCTGGCATAATACAGATAGGCATAGAATTCCCTACTATTTATGATTGTGTTTTCACATGTGCTAGTGGTTGTTTCTTTTAAAGAATTAGTATTTCTTTGTTCATCCAGTTGCCTATTTTGCCACTGCCCTTGAGTCTTTCTGCTATTCTGATTTAGTTTCCTTAGGCAATACCCTTGTGCATTACTGTCCTCGCTTAAACCAATTACTTGTGTGGGGGTTTTTTTGACTCTACATTCATTCTGATCAATGGTCAAGCTTTTGTTTTGTATATTTTTCAGTCTTGATTTTTTTTTTATATTGATAAAGCTTTGGATAACTCTTATGCCACATGATATACATCTGAGGTATATAAGAAAAAATAGCTTACAGATGCTTGTGAGATAGGTGTATCACTAACACTGATAACTATCGTTCAGATGATAGCCAAGTTTAAAAATGGTTGCCATCTGTCTTGCAAGGTGATCGTGTAAAATAGCTTTATATGGAAGAAAACATTAAAATTATCACATTTGAATATTTGAAGGAAAGGGTGTGGTTCTTATTATTGATTAAATTTCAGCAAGACAGTATTAATGACATTTTCTTACAGCTGGTTTGATAAACGAGAGAGTAACGTTTTGAACTGCAGTGAAATTTTTAAATAGTAGTAGGACCATTTTGCAGTGGCTTACCTGAATTCAATGTCAATTTAAGTGCTTGTAAAGAGCATTTTTCTGCGCTTTAGTGAATTAAAAAAATGATGGTGCCTTTTGGAAAACTGTGAATCTTAGCATGGAACTTTTAAATATTTCAAATAAGTCTAAGATACACGAGTCTTGCTTTTGAAATCTAATAATAGTTGGAGAAATAAGGTCCTAACTAGTTTGTCATTCTCAAGACTTCTAGTTCATAAACTGTCTTATGGTCTTACACTTTCCAAGTGTGTGTATGTGAGGCAGCATAACCAGTGCATTGCAGTTGCCATGGGATGATGACTTCCCCACACTTGTCTTCAGAGCAGTTGAAACTAATGCTCTGATAGTTCAGCAAAGAGCTTGGACTGGACAGTCAGGTACATAAAAACACCTGCCCGCCTGTGTTGCTCTCTGTCCTCTGTCTTTTCTTTCCCAGCTTCTGAATAAACAACTGAGTAGCAAAATGAGTGTTGTGTATCAAAAAGCATGTGTGGCTCTTTCTGATGGGTGATGCTGAATTTTGAAGGCCAGCAGCTCTAGCAGGTTTTGTTAGAGAATGAGACCAGGAGTTGTTTTGCTAGACAGTCCACAAGCTGGCCCTTGTGAAGTGCCCAGCAGTGCTGCTGGTGCTCTGCTCTCAACAAGATTGGGAAGTCCATGTGATAAAACTGATACATCAATGGAAACATTTCTGTTTGACACAAACAGCAGCAGGTGCTCCGTTTCCAAGTGGTACATGCAAACGCTTGTACTCCCAAGCATCACTGAAGCGGTTTCCCTTTGAAGATGTATCTGTGTGCTATTTTGGCATGTTGTTCCCATTGCGTGGCCTTTAATAACTTTCTATACTTTTGAAAAGATGTTTAGAGAGATCTGACTTAAATTTAAATTCTGATAGAGACTCCCTTTGCATTGTTTTGCGGAGTCCTTGTATCAGTGTTGTTCTTAGAGGATTAATGGATCTTCCAATTTAGTTTGAACTTTTTCCATTCACATTCCACAAATATGTCTCAAAAGAGAGGAAAAAGGAAGCTTTTTTTACTGTATTGCCCTTTGGAAGAATAAATTATACTCTAGTGTGAAACTGAAGTCTAAGATGAAGCTTTGAAAGTGGAAGTCCAGTATAAACAATCCTTCCCAGTCCTCTTTCTGACATCCATCTTCACTGCTGAACCAAGACATCCCACCCAGTTCAGATGGCTGTGCTTGGGCCTGGAGAGGAGCAGAGCAATTGAGAACCTCGCCTAATCATTTGAGGGATTTGTTGAATCACTTAGGGATTCCCACCAACCAAGTTGTCCTTGTGTTTGAAAACAGAACTTGCCTAAACACAAACACGTTAGGGTTGTCTTGTCTTTGAGCACTAGTAATTCTGTCTGCTTGCCGGAGTGGTGCTTATTTATTTGGTATTTGCCCAGAGGGTCAATATTGGTATTAACAGGTACAAATCTTCAGGTAGGCTGAAGAGGTGGTGCAGAGATTTAGAAATAAAATTTTATGCTAAATGAGTTAAAAATATTGACAATAATGTGACAACAAGTAATATATTGAGGTGCCAGAAGTCAGTCTTAATCCATGAAGATTTGTGATCCAAGGTGTTTGTAGAGTGATTCAGTGTATGTTATGGTGGTGTCAGCTGTGTAAATAAGGTATATTTCTAGGGTAAGTATAGTCTTGTGTAAGCTACAGAGAGTGGGCCTTTGATTAGCAGTGAGGAGGGTGGCAGTTTTGGTCATCAGCAAGGGTAAATTCCTGCTGATTAAATTGTTAGAACGGTTGAGCACTTCACAGTAACTTCAGTTCTTCAAGACGTTTGCCTTCCTTCTTATGAATTTGCTGTCTGTCAGATCATATTGCAGTAAAAGCTGAAGGATTAAATCTGTTTTTTCTGTTTGCTGGGTTAAAGTAGTGGAATCTGGGCAGTATATCTTAATCACACACAAGATACATTAAATTACTTCTCTCTCTTTCTTCTCTCCTTTTTTCTTGCATTTTTCTAGAGTACTGTAGGGAGTAGAATAACAAATGCACTGACAGTATTATTTGAAGTGGGAAAATAGGTGATGCACCACAACACCAGTCTGTTATGTATTTGCAGGATAAGCTGACACAAAGCAATCCGTGTCTGGATGAGTACAATATTATTAGTTTACTTATCACAAGTTGCTAAAAAACCTCTGTACCATTAGCTTAGTCCTTTGTCCCTGACTGCCCACCACAGTGCTCAACTCTCTGTACCTCACTTATTTGTTTGGGCTAAAGATAAAACATCTGACCACTCATCACCCATCCAACCTCTGTTGGTGGAACTTGATAATACATATTTTTCTCTTACCTATTTTGTTTAACAATTTTCAATGAATGAGCATCTTTGAGACCTCAGCCCTTTTAGAAGAATTAGCTGAAATTGTCCTACTATTTGTGTGGTATTGCTAGTGAAATTTATACAAATAAATTCTCTCTATTTTTCCTTAGAGAGCCAAACTTTCTAAGGTGATTTTACTAGATTTGATTATTTCAAGTATATCATTGCAGAGCAAAATCACTTGTCTGTATAAGCAACTATTGTATTTTTTTAAAAGTGTGCTTTGTATTTGATATCATACGTGGATGCACTGTCTTGTGTATACTGCTTTATCTAACAATGTTTTATTTTAGGGAGCAAGTAGTATTTTAGAATCGACTTATCAAAAGGATTTAATTTTCAGTAAATTTTTGTATATTGTTTTCTTTCTTAGAGACTAATGCTCCAGCTGTACATGGGTCTTGTAGCTGCATGTGTGCTTAGGTTTCTCCTGTATTAGATTACAGAACTGTACTGGACATGTCCAGAAATCTGTGATAGACAGGTGCAAATTGCAAGTTAGCACTAAATTACATCACTGATTGTGCCCAGTCAGTGATATGAAATGTTCCAGGCTACGGAAAATACATTCAGCTGAGATTTTCTGAAACTCAAAGGCAAGTTTAATGAAAACCATTGAAAATGTTAGTGAGGAATCAGCATCATTTCCTGGCTGATGGGTTGTATTTCTGCCTTCCCCATCGGGACAGGCATACTGCTGTGAGAAGTGCTGTACAAACATATATTGAGGAATTATTTGCATGGGTTATGATCTTCCAAGGAAATATAGAACAAAAGCTAAGATAACACAGAAGTTCTGTACAGGGAGTTCTTCCTTGTAGCCTTTACAGCAGCTGTTATTATTGGACCCCATTTGGAGCTAGGTCTTTTGGTCACTTCTGCAATTGCATATTAAGCTTACTTTTGGAAAAAACTTCAACAACTTCAAGTGTAATGTTTTATTTTTTGTTTTGGCATGAAAAAATTTTTTTTTAAAAAAAGTGTAAGTTAGGAGTTTGGAGTCTTGGCGCATCACTTGTACAGGTCATGGTGATTGAGGTTATTAATCTCTAGTCTGTCTTTGGGTTCATTCAGGCAGTTCTGCCTTTTTGCCTTTCCACATAATTTTTCTTTCCTTCAAAATTCTTCTCAATTGCCAACATTATTTTTTCTACCATTTCCTAACATGGTTTGATTTCTTCTCTTTTGAAGTTGCACATATTTCAGGCTATTGTGTGTCCATGAGGGAGTGTTGTTCCTGATGCACAAATGAAAAATGGGTGATTGTGTTTGCCACCAAGCTGACTTTTATATGAAGTTCTCAAAGGCATGTGGTGACTCTTGGTGGCATCAAGGACTTCACTGTCCTCAGTGTAAGAAAAAGTGTGGTGTACAGAGAAAGGTGACAGGAGTTTCTAATGTGCACCTCACACAAAAAAATCTTATTTCTTTGAAGAACAAATGTTCTGAACTGTTTAAATGGAGGTCTGATTGTGAAGGTGATCCTCTAATCTTAGGATTAACAAGTAACATTAATGAAGGCCTTAGGAAGAGGCAGAAGATGGTCAAAGTACAGTAAAGGCAAGATGTGAGGCTGACTGCTAGGTGGAGTCATGCTTTGCAGACTGTGATGCCAGTGAGAACATTCCTCCAGTTTTTAGCTGTTAGAGGAGCAGTTCACCACCTCCTGGGAGACTTCCTGGGTTGTAACTGAGCAGTAGCTGATATGTATGAAACATATGTGTCCCATGTAGGGTAAGAAATACAGCTTATGTGGGAGCATCTCAATGTTGTACATGGATAACTTGCTGACTCTTCTGAACTTTGATCATCAAATTTGAAATACTACTTGCTGGCTTTCTCTGAAATGCCTTTATCTTACCTCAGTGATACCTTGCTTTGCCTACAGAAAATACAGGGTAAAATGAAAGTGGCATGTGGCATCCTAGGGCTGCAGTAATGGTGTAATATCAGTTTTTGCATCTTTTACCTTTGGAAGATGGAAATACCCCATAGGTAAAAGTAGATATATAAACCAGGAACTGCAGGAATTTGTTTCAAGCATGGTGTTCTAGAAGGTCATGAGAAGCACTTTGTTGTGTCTGTGTAATCTCGTTCCACGTCTTTTCTATTGTGAGGAATGATTGAGGGACATGGAAAAGAAATATATGGGGATGTTTTTACCCCACTCTGATCTTGCTTTTCCTAATCTTTTCACTACCAATTTCTATCTTTCCTTTGTCCCCTCTTAAAGCAAAATCAGTAGATATAAATACTTGAAACCGGCATTTTGCTTGAAAGACACGCAATTTCTAAAATTAGTGTTAAAAGTTAAAATGAAAATGGTCAATTAATACTTTATTTTCATTTCAATTTAAAAATTATTTGCTTCTAACTTGCTTAAAATACACTTTTTTTTTTCAGAGACGTGGAGCAATTTCCTATGACAGCTCTGATCAGACTGCGTTGTACATTCGTATGCTAGGTAAGCATGCCATTTTCTGTATTGCAAGTTCCAACATTTATGATTGATTTAAATAATAACTTTTTAATATCTCTGTTGAATTAATAAACTTGCCATTCTCTTTTTTCCTGGATAATATTTTGGTTAGAATCTCTACAAGAGTTTGGGGTTTTTTGGGTTGACTTGGGTTTTTCGGTTGTTTGCCTTTTTTCTTTTCTTTTTTCCTGAGTTAAACATTGAGTAGGATGTTTTACTCCTATATTAAAGAAAAAGGAAAGTTCTTGTAATTAACCCAATGTGTTTGGTAAGAAGTAAAGTTTTCTAAGTGACACATGATTGATCTTTCTGCAGTGGAATTTGCCACCTCTGCATGCTATCTTTCTAGTTAAAACTGTAGCTTAGAGAACACTTGCTGGAGGGTTAGTTACCACACACTCTTAAAAACTTCAATACTGAGGCTATGAAATGTGCAAGGTGTTCTTGAAATAATGATATGATTTTAAATAATATTTTTCTCATTAATCCTAGAAGGCGACTTGAGAAGGGAAAGGGTGCTTGAGAGGGCTGAGTAGTGCAGTCAGCTTACTGAGGAGTGCTTCCAGGGTAGCAAGGACACAAAGGGTAAAGCTGAATTCAAAGGAAAGAATGGTATTGGGAGGGGGAAAGCATCCAGGGGAGACCCTCTGTGATGTCGAGTGCACAGAAGGAGTTGAGGTCACTTGTTGAGAGGAGAAAGATGCAAAGCTCTTGCAGATCTGGCTGCCAGATTCAGTATTTCCCACACCTCTTCTGGAGGCTGCTGGTGGTGCAGATGGCATGGGGACTGTGTATGTGCTCTTTTTCACTGTTAAATGGTGCCACTTAATTTAAGCCACCTTGAGCTATGAATGTGTGTTGAAATTCTGGACTATGAATGCTTGCATGATGTCTCGCACAGCTCAATGAACACCAACAGCTACTCATTACAAATTCTTAACCATCTCCAACTAAATCAGCCAGAACATGTCTTTTTCTGCCCTGAGTTTGCTGGTATATTGTACATGTTAAAGTCCCCAGAAATTCATAACTGCATTGTCTGTGAATTTAAAGTTGTAAGCTATATGCATGTGTGTATATGAATTTCTAGTCCTAACCTACATATGTAGGAATATATGGTCATATATACATATAAATCCAATTTTGATTTAGCAGCTTCACATTTTTTTTCTAGTTATTTTGATTTTTTACATTTGTGAAGTTGTTAATACTATAGCACTCACTGACTGTCTGCTGAGGTTTTTTGATCAGAGAATTTAATTACTTTGGAGATTTGTTAAGATGAGAACAGAAGATGCTGGGCTCTAAATGTTTATTGAAGAAGCTGTTGGGTTTTTTTGTTGTTGTTGTTGTAAATAGGTTTATTTTATTTTCAAAAGTTAAAATGAAGTAGTTAGGCCCATCATTTCTGCAGAAGGATTTGTGATAATACTCAAGTAATTCTAGAGAGAAGCAAAGCATGGCTTCCTCTAGTTTTTGGTATATACATCTGAATGGAGAGAAAAATCTAATTTGTCTTGGAAATATTCCACTATTCTCATAGGTAGAACTGGAAAATATTCAGAACATGATGTTAAGTAAATTAATTTTTCACTTGTACTCTCATTGGAATTAATTATTACATAATGAGATTGGTGCTTGTTATGAATAGTGTAACTCTTGCTGGCATAATTCATTCATGCTGTTCTGCTATTCAGAGCAGCAAATCTTTTAAAGGGTTGACTTCCAACTTAGTTGGGGGAGGAGGGTACCGACAAGCAAACAAAAAATTGCTCATGGCATGTTTGAATCATTATGTGATAAATTTGTATTATTTTCTCACTAAATGTGAGATCACTTGCTTGTCCCAAATGTTATCTGCACTATGCTGTACAAGTTAGCAACTAGTTACATATTTATTCTTTTTGTATTTGTAAATGGACTGTAAAAAAGACCAGCCTGAAAGCTGAACAGTTGGACTCATCGCTATGTAGAAACGTTCATATCAGAGTAGATTCAAGGGTTAAAATATTCCATTACAATTTTTCCAAGAAATGTGAAGCATTGCATTTCCTACTGTATTGTGAGAGTTTTGTAATTGTTCTATTTATCTTAGTACACTTGAGCAGAATAAACTATGAGGAACCCTGAGCTGTAACTTAGGAAAGTTAGGCACAGTCATGAGAAGATTTGCCTTTTACTTCATTGGTTTTATTCCATACCGACTGTATCTAATAAAATGTATCTTGATAAGGTGTTTATCTTAGCAGACCAAAAATACCAGGCTAAGAGTATCTGCAATAAGTCCCTCTGCCTTTGTTTGGTTGTGCTGGCCATGAAGTTGCTTCATTCAATGTTTTTCTGGCTTTTCCAATGGTAATCCAATGGAAATTCATTTACACCAATAGGAATTCCTGTGATATAGCAATGTGTCCAGGTTCAACTTAAAAGATCTTTCTTTTGGGGGTGTGCAAAATAAGAAGCTAACTCCTAACTGTCTTCATCAGTGTGTCGATATAAACAAGCAGCGTTGACTGTAATGACTCATCTGTCATACCCCATTCCCAAAATACACACTTAGCCACTCCCGAGTGCCTTATTTACTATTTTAAAATATAGATACAGATGCAGCATTGTAGAATTTTTCTTTTAAGACCTTGGAAGGGCTAATACATCTGCATCACCTCAACCACTTTTCTCAGCAGCTATGAGGAATTCTCAAAATATCTTGTAAGTTCTTTGTGTAATCTTGATACTTTCTTGATTTTTCTATTGCTTTTCTCGTTTCTTGTTCTTGTCACTTTATACTGACTGAAAGTTTTTCTACTGTGCATGGGGTAGAAAGTGTGGGGCACTTGACTGCTTGTGTTGGTGAGCATGCACCTCTCAGCTACAACTGGAGCATTTGTCTTCCTTTAGAGATCTTGATCACTTCAAATAGGAAACACTGGAGAATAACTACTGTGTACTGTGCACACTCTTCTCTGGTAGTGGTTTTTATGTTGTATTCTGTTTGCTTTAATTCTGGCACATTCAGCTGACCTGTCATCTGTTTCTCCAACAAATTTAATAGGAATTTTAATCTGTGAAGTTAGTAATTCTGTCTGAAAATCCTGCTCTTCAGGATTTTGAAGAGTCATGGCTTAGACTTGAGTCTTTTACCTAGAGGTGGCTGTCATAATTTCTGCTCCCAGCTGTCCTCCGTGGTCTCTGGGGTTTCTGCCCCTGCTCTGGATGGCCTCAGCTCCCGGAGCAGCTGCTGCATTGTTACTGTGCCACACTGCAGTGTTAGGGTAGCACCAAGCATGTGCTGGGTAACCCTAACGCCCAGGGATGTCAGCTGTGGCATTTCATCTGCCTCGTAAGTATCAGAGCTGTCCTTGTGTGAGCAGAAATCAGAGAGGGGCAGGAACTAAACAATCTATTTGAAGGTAAGTTTTATTACAGCCCTAATTTCTTTTCAATTTTCAGTTATAGCTGCAAACCTCCCTCTTACTTTACTTCTTCCATGATTTATTAAGTCTTCAGTTAAATTTCTGCCAGTATCATCTTTGTCTTAAAAATGCAAGTGATCCTGATCATGCAGGACTATTCTGCATGAAAAAAGTGTACCTAAATGCTCAGCCATCAGCTGTTGTATCATTTTTGTGCTCAAAACAAAGTTTGGAAAGGAAGGCTTCCCATTTTTTAAATCTTTCTCTTGAATTTTTGAAATCAGCAAAACTCTCAATGAGGAAAAAATTTGTTCTTGGAAGTCCAGTATCATTAAGATGCTGGACTTGAATGTATTCCATAAAGGTAACACAGGAGTCTTTGCAGTGTGGCTGAAAGTGGCTCAAGAGGAGACACTTCAGATAAAAGCTGGCAGTCAGCTTGCTGCCACTTCTGTGTCCTTCCCCAAGGAAATTTACCTATCAGCAGACTGGGGGATCTGATGGCTTAAAAAGATTGTGCAAGCATTTTGGTATGTTTGTAAAGGTCTAAATAAATGAAAACTATACGTAAGTTCTTTTGTTTTAGGTTTGAATTTTAATTGTCTTTCAGCTACCATAATAATGATTGGCTCTGAGGTTGGACTTCTGTTGCTGTTCGAAGGAATTATGTAGCAGTGTCCTTTTGTTTTATAAAAGTAATCTCAAATCTGAGATATCTTGTGCTTTTTTGTCAAGTTCCCTGTGAAGATAAACATGTCTCTTCCTTAAAATTAAATTCTGCATAGCTTCAGAGTCAGAGTTGCGAAACACTTGTGCAGGATTTCCCAAGCAAGCTGATGTGAACATGTTATGTTGTGTGAAGGTACAATGAAGTGGGAGCATTTGGGATCCATTAATCTTCTGCAGGTTACATTAACCAAAGAGTGAATGCATAACGATGATCCAGTATTTCTGGATGTTTTGGAACTAACTATACATATGCACTAGAGATTAGTTTCACTGTGCTAATAGCACATTGTTTCATAATGTGCAGCCAGTTATTCCTTTTTCTCCTTCTGTATATTTAGAAACTTCAGATGGATGTATGGTACCATCAAATTCCACTTGTACCATTATTTTTTCAAGTACATTTATTGTCTGAAGGCTTGAAAAATGCAACAGTTCTCTGTCGACAATGGAGACGTCTTTTGCCTTTGTTCTGGCACAAGAGAACTTCCTGCTTTGTTTGCTGTAATGAATTCCAGTTGTGTAGAAGGGGTATATTTTTCCAGAATAAATCCAGTTGTAGTCTAAAAAAATTTATTCCATTGTTGAGATATTGTTTTTTTAAAAAAAAATAGCTTTTTCTACCGTAATTAGGGAGAGAGAATTTTGTTCAATAACGATGTAATGAAAATATTTAGCTTTCTTTGCTGGGAATTTCTCATTTTATATGTATAGGAGTAAATACACTCATTTTAGCTCTGTCTTCTTACAGTTGCCTTTTCCTTAGTTTGTCATGTGCATTTTTAATATACAATTCCTTCTTTGGCTAAATATTCCTGTAACTAGATATTCTAATAATTCCTGTTCAAAGTAATGTAGTCAGTTGCACTTCTTCATTTTACTTACAGACAGTTTTTCTTTTTTCCCTCCCTAAAATTCTCAACATTGCAGGCATTTCAAGGGTACCAGGGATACTATTATTCTGTCTGCTGTTAGTCAAGGATACTAGTAAATGAAAAAGAACAGAGAAATTTTCTGTATATCACTTATCAGATGAACCTGCTCATTTTGTTATTTGCAGAATTCCATGTTGGTCTTCAGGTATTTTTCCGTGAACTTTTCCTATTTTTGACACTTAAATTGTTTGCCAAGACCTAGTTATACACTGGCTGAAACTATTTGCTAATTTGTACTGCGGTTTGTAAATTCTAAAAGTAAAAAACTGCATTTAAAACTAAAAATAAATCACAAAAGCTTTATCACTTTTTCTGTAGAAAATCAGCTCCACTAAAAAAACCTCTTTTATTTTCTTTTAATTTAGCTGGTGAACTCATTCACACAGCTGTAGCTATGCCTGATTACCCAGATAAATATGAGTGAAAGGTAATGAAAGTCGAATTTTCCTCCATGTACACTGTTATTTTCATACACAGCTACTAATACATTCGCCCCCTCTCTTACAAAGTTTCCTCTCTTTTTCATTTTTATTAATTTATTTTGTAAATAAAATCCACCAGTTGCTTGTGCCTAACAGAAGAGTTCTACAATTTGCTGCCTCTGTATTGCCTGGAAGGAGACAAGTCTCTTGCACTCTGCTCAAATGAATGCTTGAAGCCTTTATAAGTAATATATTATAAATGATCTGAAAAATAATACTTGCAGATTGTAATTAGGTTGCTTTCCCTTGAAGCTCTGTTAAGGTTTTCAGTTAAAAAAAATAAAAATAAAAGGATTAATAATCCAAAGGCACGTGTATTTACTATGTTTTTACTGATAAGTAAACTTGAGGGGAGCCCTGGGCCTACTTAACCCTTCTGTGGTCCTTCCAGCATGCCTCACAAGATAACATTCATGGAAGTGCGTCACTGGAGATGTGTCAGTGTTTGTAGATATGTATCTCTAGAATGATACCTGTTAAGTATTAAAAGCATATTACTGAAGTGTGAGTCAGTACCTTTAGCTATTTTCTGATAAGCTGCCTACTTCAGCATTACACGTTAGCAGGTTAGAAAAGAAAGGAAAAACAAATGCTCTCAAGACATCTTGATGAAAAATAAATAGCTATATTTTTATTTTGTTCTTATAAACTCAGCCATAGTGCTTTTTGTTAATCACTTATTTTGGTTACATATGGAAAGTGCTGTGTTTGAAGTGAGGAGGATACCACACTTGAAGGATTTTTGTAATTAGAAACCACAACATTTGCACATCTTAAATTTGTCTTTGTTAGGGTTTGAGGAGGGAAACACTATTGCATTTGATCCGTGAAGATTTCTCCAAATTTGTGAATTGAAAAAGCATTTTTAGTGAAAGCTTTTAAGCCAGGTGAACTGCTTATATTAATACATTAAAATATCTAACGAAAGAATACTGATCAGCTTTCAGTTGGTAAAATGCATAAGTAGAAGTCAACTAGCATGCTAAAAGATTCAGGTTGAAGCTAATTACAGTGCAAAATAGTTTGATCAAATTTTAATACTGAGTTTTGGTATTTTAATAGGCTCTTGTGTAATATTCAAACAGCTGAGCACAAGTAAGTAAATGCTAGTGGGAAAATATTATATAATATAAAACCATATTGTAACTAGCTTATTTGCTAAAAGCTACCATTTCTAGAAGTTGAATCTTTTTTGTATTCTATGAAATGTTATCGTTGTATGTGTGTTACTGAGGAACAAATCAACTTTAAATGTTCTTGTTTTCTGTCATATTAAGGTGCATTTTTACCATACTGGTGTAGCAAGCTCTTCCTAATTTCATCTGAATGCTTATCACATGCTTCTGGCAACGTATGCTTAGGCAGGAGAGATTTTGGCAAGAAAGCATGTGATTGCATGTTTAACAAGTCTTCAAACTTTGTTTTGAATTTCACCTTTAAAACAAAAAGCATTGAAGTAGGCCTATTGTTTGAATTCCTCTCCTCCATTAAGTACATGAATCTTTACTCCTCCAGGCTATGTTCATTTGCATTTTATCTCTGCCACTCTTCCACACTTTTATTTCACTCTTGACCCTGTTTCTAGGAGATGTGCGAGTAAGAAGTCGGGCAGGATTTGAAACAGAGAGAAGAGGTTCTCATCCATACATTGATTTCCGTATTTTTCACTGTAAGTATTTAAAAGCAGATAAATGACAAATAAACAAAGGCTTCCATCAACTTGAACTACTGAGCCTCTAAAATAAAGTTAGCAGCTCTTACAGGAAGACTGTTTTTTTTTTTTACTTCTTGGAAAATCTTTCATTCCAGCTCATTACCAAAAATAGAAGAGGAAAATCTTCACTGTTAAATATTTTTTTTTTAAATATCATTTTAAACTCATTGAATTTAGACCTGAATCCATATGGAAAAGAACACTTATCTTCTAAACTGCTACTGATGTGTGTGCTGTGTGCTTACTTGGCAGACACAATCAGTTGAGGAGAATACTTTTCTGTTTTAATAAAGCACTAGAAAGGCCCTGTCCAGAATGATGCTTGAACAGAATTACACTAATATCAATATTCTTCACCTCATCATAATGAATTAACATTTACATCTAGGACTTAAATATTTAGACAGAGACAAATCTTAAGTAAAAATTGAAGTGTTAGGAGAAAGTGGCAGCCTAATTTTTTTTATATGTTTGAGAAATCTTTTTTTTTATTTGGAAGTGTTACAAGAAGAGTATTTTTGTAGAGAAAAAAGTAAAATTATCCATCTATATTGTTGCAACTAAATTTGTCAGTAGTTGTGGTAATACAAAGTTTCAACACCACCAGGCCAATATGCAGTGAAAGTGCAGGGGATCTGAGTCTTAATTAAATTATACCAATAATTAATGTGTTGAGTGTCATAAGGATCTATACCAGCATTGTATCAGCCCAATTCTAAGTATTCTGAACGCACTGGAGAGATTTAGTAAAGCCAATTTCATGGTAGTAAGTGTGGTTGTTGTAATACCTTATGAATAAAAATGAGTGGCAGAAACTGATTTTATGCTCTGATCTTAACTGAAGTTATTCTTTTTACAAGTAGATAATTTCTAAAACTCTTAAACTCCTAGTTTCGTTCAAAAGTTTCATAAAAATAGGTGAGAAAACAAAGTTTGAAGAGTGTGCTATGTAGAATTTTTTCAATGAAGAGGATAAGAGTTTCATCTCAAGTCCTGATTGAGTATAATAAATTGTCTGTAGAAATAGCATGCAATTTATGAATTACATAGCTGTCTTTTTGTGTATATATGTATGTGACATTTCATGCTGATACAGGAAAATATTAACAGAAGTATTAAAAGTACTACCTGTTAAAAGGCAGTCAACATATTGCAGTTGTCAAATTAACTATTTTCTATGGTCTTCATCACACTGATTCTGCTTCAGGCAGATCATGACTAGTCAGGAAAAGGACTTTCACACCCTTTCTCCTTGCCCCTACTTGTTCAGACTCAGCCACCAGCTTTTAGCAACATCACCTGTGTCGTCTGATGACAGCAAAAGGTATTGCTAGGAGGCCCAAAAAATTATTTGGCTTTAACTTCCTTCTCAACTCAGCTGCTGTGTTAGTTTTCAGAGTTGTCATATTATAGTCAGATTTTTTGTGCTTCAGGATTGTAGCTTGATGAAGAGTTGCTCTTTGACTTTGGGCTGCTGGCACATTGTGGAGTTTCTTTCAAAGTCAGGAATTCAGCACCATCTCTCACCATATCAGTAGGTTATCTAGTAATTTACATGAATGTGGGATTCTTTTTTATCCATAAAATGTTTTCTTTCCCTCTGCACTGCTAATTTAGTCCTGATCAGTGTTTCATTAATTGTTGTGAGCCAGAGAGATTTAGTAATGCACTGTGAGACTGCCAGTAGAGAGAAATTGCAGGAATCAGACTTGACCTAATTTTTAGCATATTCTCCCTGCCCTCTCCCAGTTACTTCAGAAGGAGTTGATAGAGGTAAATGACTGAAAAATATTCACCCATTTGAGCAATAACGTGTGGGTAGAGTCAGTCAGCTCCTCTTTCCTTGGGGCAAATACTGCACTGGAAAGGGTCACTTCTGCAGCTGAAGCAACAAAACCATCTGAATGTTGCCTTTTTTTTTTCCTCTCCACCACAGCTGTATCCTGAACATCAGTAATGCATGGACATGCTTCCTCCATTGTGTTTGTATAGTTTCACTGTTACTTTCTTGTACTACCCACTGGCTTTATTCTGTGGTTCTAAATATTTTGCAATGATCATTGCTTATGTGTTTTGCAGAGGACTTGTGTAGTGGCTGTCAGTCACAGTGCTGAAGCGTTAGTGCTGTTTTGTGTTTTGCTTGGCTAACTTTGGTTGTTCAGCATTGTTTTCTTTTTCTGTCAGTGATGTTTTGAGAAGAAGTTAAATGCCTTTCAGGAGGATTACCTAATAATACGCCGACCAGTCTCTTTTCTAATATTTTATTGATAGGCTCTTAACCCAGTATTTTACTGATAGGTTGTAAGAGTACTGAATTTTAAATGCATTACTTTGCTTTGTAACACTAGTTAAACTTGCAGCTTCAACCAGTGTTGCCAAAGTAAAGTTTGTCAGCACTTACTTCTAAAGATCATGTCTGTATTTTCTTAAGGCATTATAAGCTCAGCATCTATATCTTCATCTCAGTATTCTGTAACTGATACATGAATATTCAAGTTTCTAACATGTCTAGAAGTATTCTGAACAGTAACTTTCAGGAAATTTGATTTTAGGAAGATGGAAAATTATTGTCATTGTTAGACACAGTGGAATGGGAGTCATATCCAAGGACTATTAAATGCAGGATTTGACTGATGATCAAACTAACTTTGTTGGATGGCAGTTTTCCTTCTACATTCTGTTATTCCAGAAGTCACCCTTTTATAGCTTAATAAACAAATTTTTGTTTTACCAAGACTGCTTCCTGGTGAATGGGGAAATTTAGGATTATCCTATGTCTTGGTTTGGCAGCTGGGTAATGTTAAGTCATCACTTAGTAGGTTTTCTGTTACTGTGTTCTGTTCGGTTCGGTTATGCCTGTGTGGGATCATGGACATAATGTCAAGATAGCATCTTAATTCCCCCATTTCTGGAAAGGAGAGACCAGCAGTGAATTCTTCCTCTGAATTCACTGTTGCACAGTAAAATGCATACACTGTACTTGTTTTATTGAATTGACTGTAGAACACTGGCATGTTTCACTCCATGAGGAACAAAAAGGGAGTTTTGCAGTTTGCTGTGAGAATGCAGCATGTAACTGTTTGGTTTTCAGGGAAGTTATTGAAAAAGTGATTGCTGTGGTTATAATCACTCTTACTGCCTTCTGGTTTACATGAATACTTCAGAATTTTCTTTACGTTACTTGAGAGATCATAGACAGTAATTCAGTCTTCAATGTCAGAATGTGTTGATAAAAGCTAATATGAAACAAAATCTTTGGTAGAAGAATTAGTAAGTGGCAAGATAAAAACATTCCCCTTTTCAGAAATAGTAAACCAGCAGTGAAGTTTTAAGCTTTGTGTTCCTGCTATTGAGAGGTTGTCAGTTATGTCTATTTTTTAATGTATGTGTGTGTATATATACACACACACACAACTACACTTAAGAAATGTTGATTGTTGGAGGTGTTTTTAGCATGCACAAAAGGCATGTATGTGCCCTAATCTGTTTCTCCTGAAAAAAATCCTAAACAGTGAGTGTGCACAGTGATATGTACAGTATGTTATAGTGAGGAAATGAACCCAAAATGAATAAAGATCAAATGAATAATTTAAGATAACAGAAAAAAATATTGAGAAGTGTTGTATGCAGATACAGCTGAAATTAATGCTTTTAAGCTTCCATTTTGGAAAGGGTTGTTAGATGTAGTCTGGAGGAATTCTATTTTTCCAGATAGAAAAATGACTACTTTGGTTTTGCAGAGAAGAAACACTACTTCTTGCTTTTCCTGTTGTGCCGGGCCCAGAATAAGCAAGATCTTATCAAAAGGTTTTTAGAGTTCTCTTGTGCTAGTCTCATCTGAGCATGCTTTTGTGGGGAGCTGATGACGTTGCCAACACATGGGGCTCTGTTTGTGTTTTGTAGATAACCAAATCTATCACATCTGTGAGTTAAAATATCTTAGAAAGAACAAGGGATTTTGAATTAATCAGTATGTGTTTGGTAACATTCAGGAATGCTCAATATTGAAGAAAATAGTTGCTTGCATACAGTATAATGGTACAGTATAAGACTTCATTGAGACTTAGATGGCTCTTCTCCTTAGCTGTGTATGGAGCCTTTCTAGGGGGGAATGGAAAGAAAGGAAGAGATATTTTTATAGGTGATGGATAAATCAAATTTTCTTTCTTGAGAGTGCAAATATGTGATGAAATTTCAGGGTTTATTTACCTTTGTTACTTACCTTTATTATACAACCTTCAGACTGTTTACTTGGAAATTACAGTTTGTGGAACATATTACAAGCTATTCTGAGATCTGGCAAAAATGTCAATGTGTGCTGTTTCAATGATGTTTTTAACTTACTGGTTCGTAGCTCATGAGCCATTGGAAAATGTTTACCTTGAACAGTGAATTTATACTTCTCTTGGCTGAGAGGCCAGAATTCAAAGAAGAGACAAGAGTGCAAATCCAGATTGATTGCCTGAAACAATTTGAAAAATCCTTGTGTAGCAGCAGCTAATGATGCTTTTGATGATACCATCTAGAGATTGAGATAAACTAAGCAGAGTCCAGATGAATTTCAATGACCTTTTGTGTTACAAGAAAATGGAGGAATTACCTATTTGGTTCTGTTTAGCAATAACTGTCTTATTCAGCAGGCTACTGTGAAGAAGGGTGAGTTTAACAATGAATAAAGTAATGCAATAAAGTAAGATTTGTGTGATCGTAGCTTGAAGTATTTGTTTCCTTTTGAAAATACCGTCACTGAGGAGTAAAAAGCTTGTACTTGAGAGATTTCTTCAAAAGCTGCCTTTCTGTGAATGTTGCAATTCTGAAATTGTCTTTAATTATTCAGAGTCCAGATTATTCAAATAAATCGTGTTCCACAATGTGAGAGAAATTTTGACTTTGATTTAGTTAGGGGAATGCAGTCACACAAGGGGAAGTCACAGAACATGCTCCAGATAGGGCTGTATTGGCCAAATGAAGAGAGTGAGTTTGAAGTGAGCTTAGTTAAGGAAGATTTGGGGATAAAATGTGCCAATCGAGAATACAGATCAGGTTGTTTTTTTTCTTTTGTTATTCTAAATGTTTGTTTTACCTACAGTTCCCTCTTTCCAAGCTCCTGTAAAACAGCATGGGGTGTTCTGGAATGTTGCACAGGTACAGGCCTCTCTGTGTTTCATTGCTGGCTTAAGTTTGACCATTGAAGAACACAGAGATACATTCTATTTTTTTTCCCATTTCTTTTGAACCTCTCCAATGTGTTCTTTCTCTACGTACCTTGGAAAGGCTTTTTGTTTTGTATTGTTGACAATTTGGTAGAAAATATGTGGGAATTCTTTTGTTTTCATCTCTGCTCCCAGTTTGACATTCTGTATTGGTCATCATATAGACTGGTAAAGGAAATTCTTTTTCTGTTAACCATGATGGGTTACTTTTTAAGTCTTCCTTTATTTCTGGTGATGAAAAATAGACAAAAAAGATGAGTTGAGGGTGCTGTCATTCCTTTACTGTAGAACTGAAGATTTCTAGGACACCGAAGAAAGGTGGGTTTTTCTGGGAAGACAGCAGGAAAATGATTTGGTGACAATCTGGAATATATTATCCTTTTGGGAAAAGAGTTGAACCATTATGTGTCATATTCTTCAGGAGGATCGTTATCTTGATTAACATGGCATAACCCATTTTGAAAAGGCCATGTTTGTATATATTTTGTATATTTATGTTCTGATGATATTCTTTATAATATTTAGCTTCAGTGAGGTTTCTACTTTAGAGTGTGCTGTTGTGAATTGCAAATTTGCCATGCCCAATGAATGGATTCAGGTTAAAAAAAACCCCCAAAAACAAACTTCAGGATTTCTGGGCTTATGATTCACTAATTTGGTATGGAAACTACAAACATAATTGTATGTAGTTTCCTAGTCCTGAGATTATTGCAAAATATTACTCATTCCAGCAGAGGAATGTCATTGTTTAACTCACTTAATTTTGTATCTTTCCTAAGGTGTTTACAGAAATACTAAGATGAGCCAAAATTCAAAAGAGATAAATTAGTAAAGTCCTGTAGATACTTTTTCATTTTTTTTTTACACTTCTACTGCTGTGCAATGACTTACAGTCCCATTGGAGTGTTGGCACTTACTTCATACTGAAGTAGTATAATCACTTTGAGTAACTTCTCTCAAATTTGCTCTGCTTTGAGCAGAGGATTGGACTGAAGAACTTTCAGAAGTCACTTCTGTCCCTTCCCACCTAAATTCATCTATGGTTCTGTGGCTCTGTGCTTTGCTAAGGCAGTGAGATCCTTTTCTTCTGTAAGGTCATTCAGGAAACGTTGTCTTTGGTGGTGGTGATGCCTAGCACTTCCCCTCCATCAGGGAGCATCTGATGAAAACTACTGGAGTTTTTAATAGATCTGTGGTACTACTAGAGTTTCTTGAAACCTATTTTTTTTTTCTGATTCCACTCAGTCAGAAGACACTTGCAAAGCCGTGTTTATTTCATTAATCCTTAACCCACAACGTATTTTCCAGCAGTCATTATTATTTGGAAAATGCTAATAATGGAAAGAATAATAGAAAATATTTGGAAAATTAAAAAAAATTATGAATGTGTAGATAGTTATGTTGTACATTTAAACCCAAACAGTACAACTTAATACTTTTTTAAGCTGAAGGAGTGTAGTGCCTTACAAGGATGCTAAATGAGGCTTCTGAGTGGTTCTAAGGAAGACAGGAAGTATAATGAGGTAATTTAGACCCCAACAGTCTAAATTAGTCTTTTTATGTAACTTCAAAATCGTTACTGAAATATCTTCCAAATGGAGTCATAGTTTTATATATTACTTGAGTACTGAGTGTCATAAAAATATTTTAAAATTTGAACCTTGAGTGGTAAACGTACAGGAGAGTTAAATAGCAAGACATAATTTAAAAAAAAAAAGCTCATGGATCTAATATAGTGCATTTCTTAATGGTTTGATTGGAATAGATGTGAAATTAGAATGCTTATGGGTCCCTCTAGTGGTATGAAATGCTAGATAATGCTTTCAAATTATTCATAAATTGAAAATTATTTGTAATTGGAAAGAATTGTCTTTAGAAAGGTGCATCCTTAGAAAGGTGGTTTTAATTGGCATGTGAAATGAAATTTTTTTTCCAACAAATATTTACAGGTAGTGGAAAATTTCAGATTATATGTCAGGTTTAACAATAGTATCTGCTATGTAAAAATGATGAATGTGCAGTTGGGGTAATGTGGAAAAATCATGAGAGATCCCTTCCATTAAAAGAACATAATTCATATGATTGGGGAAAAACTTCTGGGGGGTCTGTGCACCTCAAAGTTCAGGTTTTACATTCCATCCTAAGAGGGATCCATTGTCTCAAATACTTTTTTTAAATTTTGTTTTTAGTGGCAGTGATACTCAAGATCTTCAATTTTGCTCTTCCTATTGGTATGTAGCAAAACACAGTGCTTTTTATCATGGATACTTTTCTATCTGCCTTTTGGGCTGTAGCAAGGAAGAAATGGAGGTAAAGTTCCTATCACTGGAGAGCTTTCTTTTGAACAGAGTCCCATCAGAGGGTGTAAGTCTACCTTTGCTTTATAAGAAAATTGAAGTATATTGTTAGGATTTAAGGTTCCATTAATATTTAAACCAAATCATAATTGTCATTCTTCCTTCTGTGGACTGTCCTTACTATACAAAAGATACAAAAAATTTAGGAGTAAATTCATCAGTGTAATATGATTTTTGAAGTGATTTTCACTTGTCTTTACTTACTTTATTTTTATATTGGCATGAGAAAAATAAATATTTAATATCCCTGTGAAATGTGCTAAAACTTTTTTTTTAGGTTTTCATGAAGTTAAAAGATTGGGAGTGGGAAGAGATTAAAATTAGCGTCTCAGAATACAGATGAAATCTGTTGCATGAAGGCGATGTGTGTAATTTTATTGCTATATATGCATCACATTAGCAAAATAACTGGTATTAATAACCAGAATGACTTCTTTTTCTTTACTTTAGAGAAAGTAAATTCTTTATTACACCAGCATCTCACTTAAGATGCTTAGAAACAAGAATATAACAAGAATCAAACAAACAAAAGCCCCAAAACCTTGGATTGATACTTTGAATGATAAATCTAACTTACAAAGGAATGGCAAGAAGAATGTCATAGGACAGCTGCTTTTGTATAGGCACTAAGGCCTATAGTTTGCCTTCTGGTTCCTTGCATCAAAAGCACTTCCCAATTCTGTAACATCCTTTTTTATGTGCCCATCATCCCAGCCTTGTTTTCATTCTCTTTCAGTTCACAAGGCAGTAAATGCCATATTTATTTTATCGTTCTAATTCGTCCTTAAACTGTCCTTGAGAGCAAATGGTCATTGTTGGATATTAGAAGAGCATTTAGTACACTGAAGGTTCCAAATGAAAGATGTTTGGGCTGGGAGGAGAGATTTTTGCAACATGCTTATTCATGAGCAAATGCAGCACACTCTTTATTCTTCACTGTGTTCTTTCCATGATCTATACATTACTGAACCTTGGTTTGAAATTAGCATCTCTTTTCGTGACTCTTGATAGAAGAGGGGAGGTTGTCATTCTCATATTAATCATGCATCTAAAGGGAATGAATGTGCCTAGAGGGAAATGCCAAGTTTCCATTGCACAACTGCATCATTCATTTTACCAGTCTTTTCCGTTAACTGGCCTGTCTGCCAAAACCACAAAGCACTTGGTTTTTGTATCCTTAATAATAATTTATGTGTGAGGAAAAGGAAAAGGCAGGCACTGTAGCTATCAGTGTTCCTGGAGCTGAAGAACGTGTCTTCCCCTCACCCCCTTCCTTGAAAGCCAGCTATTTGCTGTTTCAGCCTCCCCTTTAAATTAATAACCTGTCACAGCTCTGCATCTGACTCGCTTATTCTGAATTGTCCTGGGGTAGATGTTCAGCTGTTAAAGAGAGAAATTTAGGTTTTGGATTCGTGTTGTCTCACGAATCAGGTGCTCTGAAGCTGCAGAGGGATGGCAAGGTTCAAGATCTCTTTTCTCATTTGGAAGTTACTTGGATCATTTCAGATCTAAAGGATAAAGACATTTATTTAGTCAAGGTGTTATTACCTAATTTGGGCTATCCATGTGCCATAACTAATAGCTCAAAGGGAAGCGCAAAGTCCAGCCCGTAGGGAGGAACAGCTCTAGGCCCCAGCACAAGCAGGGGCCAACCACCTGGAAAGTGACTTGGCAGAACAGGAAGTGGCTGCTGGTGGTCACCAAGTTAAACATGAGCCAGCCATGTCCCCTTTCTGCAAAGAAAGCAAATGCATTAAGAGGAATGTTGCCAGCAGGTTGAGGGGGATGAGCTCTCTCCTGTGTTCAGCACTGGAGAAGCCTCACCTGGAGTCCCGGTCTGGGCTCCTCAGTAAAGGAGAGACATGGATGTCCCAGAGAGAGTCTAGCAAAGGATGAGGAAGATTAAAGGGCTGATGAGAAAAGGCTGAGAAAGCTGGGACTGCTCAGCCTACAAAAGGCTCAAGGGGAAACTTCTCAATGTATACAAGTACCTGAAAGGAGAGTGCAATGGGGACAGAGCCAGGCTCTTTTCAGTGGTGCCCCGTGTCAGGACCAGAGGCAATAGGCACAAACTAATGCACATCAGGAAATGCTTTTTCACGGTGAAGGGTGGGTGACCGAGTGCTGGCACAGAGTGCCCAGAGAGGTGGTGGAGTCTGTACCCTCTGTATCCACAAAAGCCTCTGGGAGATGGTTCTGGGCAGTGTGGTCTAGGTGATTCTCCTTGAACAGAGGATTTTGAGCAGATGAAAGTCATCTGGTACTTTTTTACCTCACCTGTTCTGTGATTCTGTAATAAGCAGCATTGCTGCTAGGAAAGCTGGAATAATGTTGCCTTTGCTTTTTTTCTTTTAACAAGGGGTAGAAAAAGTAGGACTAATGTGTAATAGTAGTGCTTTACGAGCTATGCAAATTGGTGATAATTTAGAGAGTTTAAACATACTTGTAAGATGAATAAATGTCAATAGCATATTGTGAAGAGAATGATGGTTCAGCTTCACAGAAAACCAAGTAACTCATTTGTCTCTTTACCTCTATCATCAGAAAAATCCTGAAGCAAGAAGATTTGCAGCCCCTCCTAAATGACTTACAAATACAAGTATAGGCAGAACATAGGCCTGTACTGCGAAATTATTGCATTTCTGTGTTCTGTTGTGTACTTTGCTACCAGAAGCTTCTGTTTTACTTGTAGGACCTACATCATTCCATTCTCTCCAAAATTAACGGGTGGTACCTGTGATGGTGAAACTTAATTTGTAGCATGACAACCAAAACAAGTTTTTGTTAACTGTAGATCCATAAAAGAGTGCCTGAGAACAAGAAAATTATCTATGCTTCCAGAAAAGTGCTCATTTTTCCTACATTAAATATTTTGTTTTATTGACATTTAGTGAACTTTCTGGCTTTTGTGTGTGACTTTGTGGATATTTTGCATCATTTTATAACCTAAGTATAACCATTTTATATTATTTTACTTTCAACCCACTAATTTCTGTTTTGAAATTTGGCTCTTAAGGAGTTGGATCAAGATCGAGGGGGAGAAACTTCTTACCTGTAGCATACGCTGCATTAGCAGCAGCAGCTGTATTGTTCCCTGCTTCTCTGTTCTGCAGGCTGGCAGTGCTCAGACTGTAACCTCGTGGTCACAAATGTGCTTAGAAATATTGGAAGAGTAATGTAGCATGACAGAATCTATTTATTTTCCTGCTGTACACATGAATGTTGCTTTATAAGCATCCTTTATCGTATGTAGTACATCTGTTTACTTAATATATAAACTGGGATATATCATAGGTATCAGTGTCTTCAGAGAAAGAGCCCTTGGCCTTGAGAATGAGATCTTGAAGAAGGACACTTCATGTGGAGATGTCTGTGTTAGCCCTGAACCTTCAGTGTCTTGATGAAGGGTTTCAGGCATGTCTGAAAGAACATTCAGTTGTGTCAGTTTAATCTCTGCTAACACAGACGATTGATAGGGAATGGTGCTGCATTTGATTAGATATTCCATGATCATGCCACTGTCAGCTCTATTTAGAGGTGTTTACTGTGGTTTGGGAATTAATATATTGATTTAACAGTATTATATTAAAGAGGTAGCATAGAACAAAAAGTAAATTCAGGGAGAAGATTTCAAATGGATAAAGATTTGTCTCATGTAGAATTAAGCTGCTGTCACTAGGAATCACTGAGGCTTTTAGTTCAGGTTGTCAATAAGGCCACACCTTCCCGTATACAACATTTTAGACTGAAGTTAAGAACAAAAGTTGTAACTCCTTACTTCACCAACTTCTAATATGCCTTGTTTTTGGAAGGACAAGAGATCTGTGCTACAGAGTTGTGACCATGTTGTTTTTGATGATCTGCATTTTTGAAAAAGAGCATGTTGGCATTGACTTCCTTACTTAATACCTATTTTTAAAAATTTATTATTTAACATGAGTCATTTCAGGCAGGTTGAGTGAATATCAAGATATGATTAGTGGCTTCCTGTTAGTTTTATAAAAACTGCTATTGGAGGGCACTGTTGAAAAGAAAGTAAAGGCCGAGGAAACCATAAAGGAATTGTAGCTCTGTGTAGTTTGATGCTGGGGTTTCTAAAACACTTCAGGCACGTCAAATGGAATTGGACAGACATAAACTAGTATCAGTCATTTGCATAAATCAGTTAAGCTAATAAAAGTAAAGCAAAATATTGGGCTTATTCTTTGAAAAGAGGCTGAAATAATTTTCTGTTGTGTTTTCACCATACTGGGAAACAGAATTAGATTTGCTGTGAATGTAAATGTCGTAATTGTTTGTCAGAAGAGTGTAGTTATTTGCAAAAGCACCAAAATTACTTGAGTGTGTTTAAAACTTGAGCATAGTAGAGCTAAGAGATTTTCTGAGCTATAAACTGTGTAAAAGTAATTTGTACTTGCTCAAAGTCTACTTGTATCTCCTGTATCAGCACTCAGTTTCTGATACTCTCTTGTTGGTGTACTTATCATCTTAGGCGATTTGTTAGGGACATGGATTGGATGTGTATACATGACAGCAGTTTTCCAAAAATAATTTGTTTGCAGTACTGTGTGTATTTTTAAACAATATCCATAATATTTTTGTTCTTTCAATAACAGAGTTCCTTAAAAAGATAAGTTGCAGCTATGATTTAAGTATTTGTTTTTCTTCACAGGATGCTTACACAGAATATTTTTTTCTAACCTGTGGCTCTGTATTTAGTATTAATAAAAATATCTGTATTTGTGCTGAAACATTTGATACTCCAAAAAATCACATTATCTTTATACCAAACTTCCCTGAGCACTTGTTTTTTTGATAAAGGTTTTTTAGAGAGAGTGTTTGTTTTCTTGTTTTTTGTAGCAAATTCTGAGATCGAGGTCTCTGTGTCTGCAAGAAATGTGAGAAGGTTGCTTAGTTTCCAGCGATACCTGAGATCTTCCCGTTTTTTCCGTGGTATCACTGTTCCAAATTCTTCAAACATTTTAGATGATGATTATAATGGACAAGCAAAGGTTGGTTGCTTGATTTTTATTTTTTTAAAATATATTTTTCTAAATGCTTGGTAGTATTTATAACTATATCACGTACTAAAAGTGCAACCAAATACCAATTTTAAGCATACTTTTTTATGCATGTGTGTATGTATTTTTGTGTGTGTGTATATATGTGTATATATTGTGGTGGAAATCCAGACAAAATTCCATAGTTTGTAGCAAACTCCTCTACTGCCCACAAATTTACTCAGATGTTTTTTGTGTGGCTAGTGGGTTTTTTTGGTTGCTGTTGTTTTTTTTTTGTTTCATTGTTTTTGTTTATTTTTTTAATAACTGGTGAATTAAAGAGGCCCTTGAATGATTAAAAAAAATGAAGAGAGGAAAATGTATCTTAAGAAATGAATGGAGCAATTTAGACAGCTATTCCCTTTAATTTTTAGGCTAACCTCACTAGTGAACAACTGGAAGAATGACTGCCTAAATTCAATAAAGTGCAGTAAATGGATTTTTCAGGATATGCTTGTGTCAAACATTTTATCTTTGGTAGGCACTTCTAGAAAAGAAAAGTGATAGCTGTAATACACTTGTGCATCACTAAAGCAGGGAAAGCAGATACTGGGAAGAGAGAGTCAGTGCTAAGGGAGCAGCTACCTGGATGAAAGGCTGTTGTATTTGTAACAGATGGACACTGCTGAAGGGGACTCTGCAGGCAAAGATTATTTAGGTTATCCAAGATCCCAAAGGCTGTGTCACTGCATGTAGTGCTTTCTTGTCATCTGACACAGAAAAAGAATATACTTATAATGCAATGGATGTATCCATGCTGAATATGATCAGGCTGTGGTGTAGGAAGAAATCTGATAATCCAGAGAATGGATCTTAAAAATGGCCTCTTGTAGTGTTGGCTGCTCTTGCTCATCCCTGTTGTGGGAAGAACACAGTTCATGTGAAGCAGCTGTGATAAAGATGTGCTAGTTCAGTGGAGTGAAAAGTCAAAATCCAGGTTCTTAAATTCAAATGCTCATATGATGGTTCAAATATCTAGGAAATCATCTAGATACTGTTCTATAAGCACGGGATAAAAAGAAAAGGTAAAAGACTACACAGAGATTAATTTGCTAGTCTGAGTGCACAGTCATTCTGCCATACTATTTCTGATTTGAACCTAATTGTTTTAAATTGTCTTTTGAGAAATTGACTACAGGTTGAAAGGAAAATCCAACCAGTTCTGTCAAGGCACTTCTTGTTTGGTTTTTTCCCTCCAGTCTTTTTATTTGTAAATGTGTGATTTTTTCAGTTAATCAGACAATTTTATTTATTCTTTTACTACTATTTTTTTTGTATGTAGAAATTCTAAAGACTTGATCTGTCTCTGAAATCTTAAATACTTAAACACTCCTCTGAGCTACAGGAAGATAGGCATATACTGATTGAAAAATGACAGCTTTTGTGTTTCTTTTCAGTGTATGCTGGAGAAGGTTGGAAATTGGAATTTTGACATTTTTCTTTTTGATAGACTGACAAATGGTGAGTTTATTTTGGTATTTTATTTGTGTTTTATCTTCTAGTATAACTTAACTGTTGCACTTATGTTGCAGTGTTGTATGTGATTGTTCAGTAAAAAGCACAAATTCCATCAGGTAGTATTTTTTGATTTAATAGTCTTTAATCTGAGTCCTAGTTTGCCTAGTCACTCCATTAAAATAATGATACTGTCAGTACTGATACTAATCATTGATTTTTAGAAGAGGACCTAGGTGTACTTTGTAGGTTGCTGTTCTCTCTTAGTAATTTGTAGTGGTAGGTAATTTGATACAAATTAATAAATAACTTTATGATCTTTGACTTTTTTTTTCCAATTATGGGGTGCTGGTGACTTTTATGGTTGTGTCCAAAAGGTCATTTATATTCAACAAGTATTTTTCTGATAAATGTAGTGTTAGATACAATCGTTCTTTTACTTTATAGTGCCATAAGAGGCATGTTGGTGTTAATCCATTATAATTATGACATAGAATACCTGGAGAATTGGGAATTGAGCAGAGGGAAGCTGCTGTACACATAGCTTGCACAACATAGAAAAAGGAAGGGAACATTTTCGTGTGCCCATTACAAATAGCAGTAGGAACTACAGGAGTACTTGGTTAAAAAAATGCCCTAAGTATTGTTCATTTGTAGCAGAAAAGAGATCTGTAAATGCACTGGGAAGGAGAAGGGAAGGCTGCTGCAGTGGGCAGGGTGAAGTTTTGCATTATAATCTCAGCAATGGCAGCTGGGTTTTGAACAGAATGGAAGGAGGAGGTGAGCAAGTCCAGCATCACAGTGACATTTGTGCCAGTGTGGGAAGAGAATGGAGGGCAGCTCCTGTAAATTCTGCAGCAGTCATGTGGAATAGGTAGCAAAGTTGCAATTAAAGTTGCCAGAACAAGAAATTGAATTCAAAAAGGAGAATGTGGCGCCAAAAGATCTTTCCCTTCTGTTTCATTGAAGGAGTGCTTGGCTTAAACAAGTGTAAAAGTAGTAACCTCACAGTTATATTGAATACAGAAAATGGATAGAAAAAAAATGAAAGTAGCCAGGACTTGTGAAACTAGAATGCTTATATAGATAATGTACACATATCTTTTCTCATTCAGTTATGTAAAGTTTTCCAAGTTATATATAAGCATAGCTTCTTTTGAATTAGTTTATCAAATGGGAGAAATCTGAAGTTGTCCTTTTCATAAGAGCCCTCTCTACCTTTTATATGTGCTTTTTAAAAATACCTATTTAAAGTCCTACCAGGAGAGCTTCTATTGTGGAAGCCTTGCAACACCACCATCCATTTTGCATCGAATTAAATCATTTTAGAAGGACATTTTGATCAGGCAGCCTTGTTCTTGAAAGTTTGTAAGGGCAGAATGCTGTATATAAAACTGCTGGATGAGCTGCCCTGGATGAACCTCTATGAAAGAATTTTCCCAGTAAATGTTGTTCCAAGAATTGTGTATTTCCTTGTGAGGAGGTGGCATGTACATGAGAATATATTGATTCTAGCCTAGTAATAAGCTTGATTCACAAGAAATTTTTGTCTTTTTGTGCCTCAGTTTCCGTCTGTGCTAGGTTCTGGTAGTGCTAAATGAAGATTGTCAGCCACAACGTTGTTTGCAGAGCAAATAATGGACGAGCTACTTCAAATAAACATTGTGGATTGTTTCTCTTTATTTTACCACTGCAAAAGATTATAATAGAGTGATGAGTAGGTGAAATATATTAGAAGCTTGTAACAGCTTTAACAATACTTAGGGCCTTTTTTGTAGAGTTCTGGGTGAAAAAAGAAGTCCAGCAAAATATATAATGAAAATGAGAGATAACATATTTGCAATGTGTTCTGAGCAGTAGTGTTGTCTAGCTTTTCTCTTTGCCTGATTGTATTTTGTATATGTGTTCGTGATGTGTTGCATAAATATAATTATAAAACTGAATGTCATTATAATGCATTTGCATGTTGAAACAGGTTGGTTTTTTAATGTTCAGTAACATTAGGATTTTTTTCCTAGAAGTTGCCATTGGACTGTTGGTGAATGCATTAGAATAAGCAAAACCACTGGTTACTAGAGACAGCTAATGGAAACTTGTCATGCAGTAAGATGTAAATATTTATAAATTAGGTGTAGAATATGACTTGGTGTAGAGAAGTTTGCTTGTATAATTTTTGTGACCAATTTGTTTGAAATAATACTTTTCTTATGGAAGAGCCACTGATTTCATGCCTTCTAATGAATTAGTGTTTTCATCTTATTTTTAGGAAACAGTCTAGTCAGCTTAACCTTTCATCTGTTTAATCTACATGGACTAATTGAACACTTCCAATTAGATACGATGAAACTTCGTAGATTTTTGGGTAAATACAGCTTTTTATTTTGATGAATATTGTTGTTTATCTGCATTTTTATACTTTGACTGAAGTCCTGGTTGTAGTTTAGCAATAAGGTTTGAAGAGTACTAATGCAGTCTACAATGTGCAGTGATTTAAGTTATATTAATTGAGATGATCTCTCAAAGGTTTTATGAGTGTAGAATATCCTGTGTTAAATCCAGACAAGTATTAACAAGTTTGATAGTTTCATAGCAAATGCTGTATTTTATTTATTAGATTTATTTAGTATATATTAAACAATTGGGAATATTGCAACATTGTGTGACATTTGTATTGGGAAAGGCTGGACAGCTCCTTTCTTCATTCTGATTTTCAGTTCTGTGTTGATCTTTACTTTTTCCAATGATATAGTTCCCTAACTGTATGAAATATGTCAAAAATCCTTTCTGGTGCCAGTTTGGTGCTATCTCTGGCTTGCTCAGATTCTCCTCCAAGTAAGCATTGTACTGTGGACATAGTTTCTCCCTAGACAGAGTACAGGACAATTTTAATTGAAGGTCTGGATTCCTGTGTCACTGGAATGCTTCTTTGGAAAGAATTGTAAATGCAATGTAGAATATTCAAACCAGTTGGTACATTCACTCCACAGAGCTGTCTGCATCCCAATACGTAGACAGGTGCTGGTATGAGACCTCCTTCCCTTTGAGTCCTCTGTGACAGTATCTTTAATTTTGTGAAGTGGGTTGATTTTTTTTTTTTTAAACTGAGCAGGAGAAACAAGTTTCTGGTCCCTTTCAGCAGTTTTTCACAGTTTCAGAGAAACAATTCTGTGGTTACAAAGCTTGTCACTTAACAGGAGATCAATCACATTTGGAAGTCTTTTCTCCCCTTTCAAATAAGAGAACGTTTTTGTTTTCATAATTTACTTCACTTTCTTGCATTTTATGTTGTTTTAAAGTGGACTAAATTTTCTCAAGTTTCATGAATGTTAATCAGCTGACTTTAATGACTGATATGTTGGAATGAAGGAAAACGATTATAGAAATCTGATTTTAGGCTACTGAAGTCGTAACTGAATGTGGTTTGCCTTTCTCATTTGATTAGTTGACATTATACAAATTATAATACTTGAAAGCCCAGTTAGAAATGACTGGCTTAGTTAACTGGTTATTAAAAGATGAGAATTTTAAGTACATATGACTATTCAAAGTCATAATCCACTAAAATGAGATTACTTTGAAGAAGGCATTTTATTCTAAATTTGAAATTCAGCACCTTTCCCTTTTTGATAATGCCTTCTTCTTAATATCAGTAAAAAGCTCTTAGTCCATTGTAAAATCAAAGAACCTTTCTTCCAAATACAGCTTCTTAGCATGAACACAATTCAATCTTTTCTTTTGCTATCTCTTATTCTCTAATCCATAACAATTTGAAGATCAAATTCCAGTGGACTAGGACAGCTCAAATGGTCTAGGGCCACACAAAATTTACATTGTATGACAACCTACTGGAATCTTTTAGTAGAGAAATCTGATTTTAGTCTCCTGTAGGATCTTAAGTTGTTTGTTTGTTTGTTTGTTTTTGTGTACACACACATGCACACGCAAGGTCTTTCAGTGATTTTCATCCTCTGCTTGGAGATCTGCATTTTCTTACTGTGTCTTTACAGGTTCTTATTCCAGACCTGAACCATGAGAGAGAAAATGCAGTGTTGTGCTACTCTAGTTCTGGCAAACTGTAATCAAAATGTTGATCTAGATCTGCTTTAATAAAATAAATTAGGAAAATTGTAGAGTTCAGGTAGCTGGATCAGCCCATGAAGCCACAAAAAAGTGAAGAAGAAAGCCAGGGATGTATGCATTCATGCACTTGATGTGAGGAATAGGTGAGAGAGGGTCCTACTTCAGGTCAATAAAGCCCAAAGACATTCATATTGATTTTTATTATTTTTCATATGAGCTGTCAGCTATCCATTGAATACTATTGAGATTACATGGCGGTGACAGTATATTGACTTTCCACCAACACAGGTCATCACGAATACGTCAGTAATGCTGTAACATTACACTCACAATTACAAGGATCCTTTGGGCTTGTAAACTAAGCATTAAAAAAGCTTTGTGGGCATATTTGTTTGGTGGGACTGACAGACTGTAGTCAGACAGGAAAATGTTCTTTGGAGGTTTACTTGAAAGAACTAATGTGTCGTGTCAGGCAAAACTTTAGAACATAATTTGATTGCTGTGCTTTCGATCTTCTTCCCCTCCATCCTTTTTAACATTATAGTTTTTTTCCATTCCCTGTACTGGAGCTAATGTTGATGCCCTTTAAAAGAATTCTACCTATAATGTTCAAAGACGGCCAGAAAGATGGAGGAAAGAGGAAGAAAGCAAAAAAGAAATTAAATAGGTAATATTGAATCTAGGTATAGTTAGTCAGACTCATCTAAATGAGATTCTTCTCTAAAATTGCATATGGGCTTAAGTTTGCCTGAGTACAAGTATGAGAAAATGCTTTAAAATATATACAGTTGGTTTTCCATGACCACTTTCAAGAATGGGAAAATAAAGCACTTCATATGACAGGAAAGCAGTGCTTAATTCCTCTAAAATCCTATCTGTTTTCAGGTCATGATACGAAGTCATCTAATGTGGTTTGGTAAATAGCGTAATTTTCATTTTGTATTCAGTGTTGCCTCACCATTCAGACAGATTGTCAAAGACAGCCTTCCCTGAGAAGTTGTCAAAGTCAGAGCATCTCAGATTATATATTGATTTCAAGTTGTTTAATTTTTGCTCTGAGGTGACTTTACATGTAGTTGATTTCCTTTAGCAAACACTGTTTCTTTGCATAAAAATCTTACAGCCTCATTGTGGTTCAGCTGATCGTTTATTGACTCTGATACTTTTATGTGTATGGAACTTGTGATATTGCATTTTTCTGTGCCTAATAGGGGAATATAAAATGGCATATGAATTTTTCCTTGAAAAAAATCACAATTTTATTTAAATTTGGATATTTGTTATTTTCCTGCAGTTATGGTTCAAGAAGATTATCACAGTCAAAATCCTTATCATAATGCAGTTCATGCTGCTGATGTGACTCAGGCCATGCACTGTTACTTAAAAGAGCCCAAGGTAAGGCAGCATTGTCACTTTTACATCACTCATACACACAGAAATATGTGTGTTTGGGTGTAAATCCGTATGAATGGATTGTGTGCACATATCACAGAATCATTTAGGTTGGAAAAGACCTCTGAGATTGAGTCCAACCTGTGACCAAACACCATCTTGTCTACTTGGCCACGGCACTGAGTGCCACATCTGCTTAAATGCCTCCAGGGATGGTGACTCCACCACCACCCAGGACAACACATACCAATGTCTGATCACCTTTCAGAAGAAATTCTTCCAAATATCCAACCTAAACTTCCCCTGGCACAGCTTTAGACTGTGTCCTCTGTGCTGTCACTGGTTACCAGGGAGAAGCAGCCAAACCCCACCTGGCCACAACCTCTTTTCAGGCAGTTGTAGAGAGCAGTAATGTCATAGATCCATATATAAACCTACATGCATACATGTTTGTGTATATGCCCATACAGGTTTTATCAAAAATCTCTCTCTTTTGAACTCTCCCTTGCCCTCCCTGTTGCTGAGGCTGTAGATTCACACTTGGTATGCTTTTCTTCCCCCCACCCCTGTCTGAGCTGACATTGTCTTTTGCGTGACTTCCTGTTGAACCAGTGGGGAACTGAAGTTGCAGCTGTTTAACATAGTGCTGTGCCCCAAGACATTTATATAGAATTGCAGCCTGAATCAGAGCTGGCAATAACAAACCTGTGTACTTGTCATCTGGGGTGGTGGTTTTTTCCCATAAATTACCATTACCCTTGCTTTGCTCATCTTTGCTGTCACTGAACAGTTGCCTTCTATGAGAGGCAATTCATAGCAATACATTAGGACTTCTCTTTGGCTTTCTTTTTAAGAAAGGGTAGAGTGATGGACCTTAAGGAGCTAAACTAATTGAGCGTTTGTTCCTCACTACTTGGACTGCTGTCAGGCTGCTGTAAGTGATGTTTAGGACAGTTTCAGGGCCAAGTCCTGCCCTTCTATATTAAATTGAAAGCTGTAGTGCTCGGTAGCTAGATGAGAAGTCATCTACCTTGATGCAGATTATCACCAATCTGGTATTCCCTTGAATAGCATAGCTCCTTATTCTGCTACTGTGGTAGAAACAAGTAAGTTTTGGCTCCATAAAGCCTTTTTCAGAGGCTCTTTGCCCACTCCTCCCACTCAGTTTCTCAGTACTGCTCTCAGACCAATTGGTGCAGTGAGCCTGATCAGAGCTGATACATGATGAGTTTTTTTATGGCATTCAGTTTGGAAGCTCTGAGAATTTTTTATTTAATACTCGTGATGGAAGTTTTGTAAAGCTTCAGATGCAAGTATAGACTGTATTTTCAGTAACATATACAGCTGTAGCTCAGTGTACTGAACTACAGCTCTATTGCACTAAAGTACATTTTAAACATGTGAGGTGTGATAGATGGCAAATGCAACAAGGAACATCAACTTCTGTCCTTGCAGGGTGTTTGCTGCAGTTCACCTTTATACTGGCAGAACTGTCCTTTCTGTTTTAGTGCAAACTAGACTTTATTACTGAGTGTAAACTTTCAAACCTCTCAACCACAAGCAGGAACAGCTATGAACAGTGAAAGCAAGTCCATGTAGATGCATGCTGAGTTTGTTGACGTGCACATTGAAAATATTTATTTGTGGCAGATTTTCCTCCTTTGGTTCTGTTCCTGGTAGACCTTGAAATACAGTTTTGCACAAGAGTAGAAATACATCCCAAATAGTTCTAAGTCTTCCAGAGCATTAGTTTGTTCCTCTTAGGAGGAAATGTTTTCATGCTTTTAAAAATATAGTATGAATTTAAAGAAGAATAGACAAAAATAGATACAAATGGACTTTGTAAATGAGAAGGAGAGCTAATTTTAAGAATTTGATGCTTTTATGGGGTCTGCTTAGAAAAAGTACTTCATTACTAGACACAATGGATTTTGTGTGCTGGCAATTTTTTAAGAATGAACCTTGCCATTCAGAAAGAATAATGCTTAAACCGTTGTTGAAATTTTGTAGCTTTTGGGGGGGAAATACTGTGAAAAGTCTGTGGAATGTTAGTTCTACATCTTCAAGGTTTTTTCCAAGTTTCTATTGGCTGTTAGTTACTGAAAACCAAAAATGCAACACTCATGCACTTTTTCTAAGGCCATATTGCATTACTAACATTTGTTGGGTTTGCCTTGCAGCTTTCCAAATCTTTAACTCCATGGGATGTCCTGCTCAGTTTAATAGCAGCTGCCACACACGATTTGGATCACCCAGGCGTTAACCAACCTTTCCTAATTAAAACAAATCATTATCTAGCGACTTTATATAAGGTAAGGATAAAATCAGTTGTTTTGTTAAAACCAGGTTTGGAGAGGAGTATAGAAAAGGAGTATAAATTGTGATGTGTTTAGCTAGTGGTAGGATTGAATGCAGACATTTGTTTCCATGTCACTGGGATAAAAAACTCTGCAAATTAACTAAGTATTCAGGATTTGTGAGTTTTAACCTCCTTGGGAAAAACAAAACAGAAGAGAAGATAAAACACCAACCCCAAAACACAGCCAAATTGTCTGGTGCTGCTCTTGGTGTATAGCTCTTCAGTTTAATAAAAAGGCATTGACTGATATGTGTTACTCCCTTTTAATTCACAGAATACCTCAGTATTAGAGAACCATCACTGGAGATCGGCAGTGGGGTTGCTGAGAGAATCTGGTTTATTTGCACATATGTCATTAGAAAACAGGTATGCTTATACCACAGTGTGTATTAGTTTGACATACAAACAATCTGTCAGCTAAGACAGCCCTGCAAAATGAGAAGTTATTGCATGGTAGCTTTGAGTACAAAATGTAGAGATCTATTTTAAGAATTCCTGGATACTGTGCTGGTAGAGTAGAGCAGTTCATGGTGCAACGTGATATTTGAAAAATAACATTTATTGCAAGCACACTGAAGGGGTGTATTCATGTAGTCAAGCACCTGTTCAGACTAAACTTGGCAGTCTTTTCTCGTTCTGCCACCACAACTGTAGTTTAAAATAGACCATCTTCACCTACTCTTGACTAGAAATAATCTTGAGACAATCAGTTCGTGCATTTTTAAGGAAAAAAAAGGGGGGAGGGGGAGGAAACAAAGCTAAAAACAGATTTAGTCTTCCTGAAAGCTGCCAATGAAATATTCTGATATTTCTGTGAATGTTGCAAGAATTTTTCAGGAAAAGAAAACAAACAGTTCAGTGAAAATGCTTATTCTAAAACTTGTATAATAACAAATATGATAAAATGCCACGTAGATCTAGCGATGATTGTTGTTCTTAATTGATATACTTCTGAATGTTTGGTGTCACTTATTTCAGGCAGCTGATGGAGAGCCAGATAGGTGATCTCATTCTTGCCACAGACATCAGTCAACAAAACGAGTACCTGTCCATGTTCCGATCCCATCTGGATAGAGGAGATCTATGTTTAGAGAACGCAAACCATCGTCACTTCATCTTACAGGTGATCTTGCTGGTCATATTCTTGAAAACAGTATTTTAGTGTAAAAGCTGATCTACTTTAAAATACTAAATACTACTTCTTCCAGGCCTTCTCCTCCTTTCAAAATGGAGCAGAACTATCTTTTAGTCATTCTCTTCCATTACAAAAAGGTTATTCCCTCCAATTCCCACAGCCAGCACTCCTCCCAGTGATGGTGTGTGTTGGTAGGTCTGATAACTTAGAGCTGCTGAAGCAAAGTGTTTCCGAGACAAGGTTTAGCTCTTCTAACGACTCCACTGCAGCCTCAGAACTATGAAATGCTTTGTCAGAACATATTTTGGGGAAGGAAAGCACTGCTGTTGTGAATCAGTTTGCAGTTGTGCTAGTAAGCTTTAGCAAACTTTAAAAACAAAAGCCTTGAGAACTTTCTTAGGTTTGTAGGCATTTTCTTACTAGCTTCATATTGTGGGCTATAAGAGACAGTGGACGAACAGATGAGAAGTTCTGCCTTGTGCAAACCATTGCTAAAAATACAAGCTTGAGAGCCAGAAATGGAAAATACTGCTTGCTTGCTTTGATGCTTCTTTTTCTGAAGTTATTTTTGGCCCCTGTACCAGTGAGTATACTAAATATAGTGGCCCTGAAATACTTTGAGTTGACTGAATTTCCATATTACTCAGGAATGATCATGAGATCTCCCTGAGTGTTTCTTAAATATTGCAGAACATAACTTTAGAGCACAAATGGTAGGTAGGTTTGTTATACACAAAACCCAAAATAATCTGCTGTCAGGAATTAAATAATTACAGGCACTTCTGTTGAAGGCAAGGTGATCTAACACTGTGTGTTAACTTGTTAGATGGCTTTGAAGTGTGCAGATATTTGTAACCCCTGTCGGACATGGGAGCTGAGCAAGCAGTGGAGTGAAAAAGTAACGGAGGAGTTCTTCCATCAAGGCAAGTAAGAGTAGAAGTATCTGTTAGTGTATAATGTATTTAGTGTGGAGAGAGCATCCATGAGCTCTAGTCCATTTATATTTAGCACTAGCAGAGATGTGCAGTATGGGATTATTTTTTTTTACTTTCATGGGTTGTGTTTCCTGCAAAAGGTCAGTTACTAAAACTCAGCAGAAAATCTGCTTAGAATCTGAACCTAGAATGGCTGATGCAATACATCCTTAGCTGAAAGGGGCTTCAAATTAATAATTATGGCCACTTTAAAATTGCCCTGGTGGTTTCAGCAAATTATGGAATATGTTCATCATGTGTCTTCAATATTTAAACTTTAGCTTTGAGGCCTGTTGGTAAGCAGGTAAGAGCCAGGGAGAATTTAGTAAGTGTGCAGTTTAGACTACTTGTGTAAGCAGTTAATAAGGCCTTTAATTGACAAATGGAGTGAATTTGCTCCATTATTATTAAATTGTTTTATAATAAAATTAAGGCTAGTTTGGTGGACCTGAGACCTGCTAATTCACATGTGAATGTGGTAAATGGGGAACAGACTGCTTTATTTGGTGCTAATCATGTGAGACTTCATCTTAGATAAAGGTGATGGGGGAAGCAGAAAAGCAAATTGCCTTTAGCAAGAAATTTCTGAAGGCTAAGCTATCCTCTTCCATATTGCTGAGGGGGGATTAATTTGTCATTTCTATGACAGTGTAGGAGGTTTTACAAGAAGGAGGATGGTAATCCTTCAGGAAACCTGTGGTTCTATGGGGTTTCTGTAATTACTGTTTGATGAAAAATACCAAGTATTTAAATACATAGTTGTAAGTATCGTTAGTCTGACAGATCTACTTGGTTTCTGGGGAGATGGGGAGAGAAGTAAATGCATTCCCCCAGCTGCAGGGTAGTATCCTTGTTAACCAACACTCACAGCTCACTTCTGTTAGTGTTTGACTTGGCTGGGACTTGATTTAATGGTTGCATTATACTTTTGTTTCTTTAGGTGATATCGAAAAAAAATATCACTTGGGTGTGAGTCCACTTTGTGACCGACAGACAGAAACTATTGCCAACATCCAGATTGGTAACTGCAATTCAGTTCATTTTAGTAGATTTCTTTCAGCATGTAATTTGAAAAAAAGCACATTTTGGATACATTTCTTAGAGGCTGAACACACTGTGTGTGTGTGTGTGTGAGACAGCATGTCACACACATAAAGAGCAATTTTATCTTTTTTTGCTATATAACATCTCTTGAATTGTTTATGAACGGTGCTGCCTGGACAGTCCTGGAGCCCCTCTGTCTCCTCACAGAGCAGGTACAGTGTGGGAGGCAGCTGTCTGACTTTTCCCACACTGCTGCCCAGAACCTTCCTCATCTGAGGTGGTATTTTGGGAAGAGGAGGGTCCCTTCCCCGTGCCATGTGGTCTCAGGTGCCACAACTGGCCATGCTGGGTTTGGCTTTTTTTGGAATGTCAGCATTCCCTTTAAATGCAGCTTTTAAGGAGAGTGGTGGGCAGAGATGTGATGGAGAATGGTGGGTAGCCATTATATTAATAGTTTTTGCCAACCTGACATGGATTTAAATAGTAAAATGTCTTTTTGTAGTTAATTTTAGTAAAAGTTGATTATGGAGGTGAAGTGGGAGTCAGTTAAAAACATAGTAAAAGAATAAATTGAACAACAGTCACAGTATGAATTAATTCTTTAGATTGACCCAAAAGGTGATGTGTTCAATGAACTGCATGTTATAATTTAGAATGCTAGGAAATCATATTTTTTTGATTAAAAGACGTAATTTTGGCTATCTTACATTTGAATTTTGGTTTCATGGAAATAGACATTTCAAATAAATGAACATGTGCATACACACCAAGTACATCAATGTGTTTTGTGGCCTTGTTTAAAATTTTTCTAAAATTTATATTTTAAAGTATTTTTAGTCACCCTAATATTGTGAGAACAATATATTCTTTTTTCCCCTGTGTAGTATAATTCAAACACTCTGTGGGGTAATTAATTATAAAATCTTTTAGAAATTTAGCTTTTCTAAATTGTGTGATTTAGTTGCTGATGTTTAGATTTCTCTGCCCCTCCATATTGTCCAGTATCTGCCTTCATTTGGCCATTGCTGTGAAAGAAGGTTAGTTTGTCATGCAGTGTATTGCTGTTCTTCTGACTGATTAGTAAAATAGATTACATTTTGAGATTTCTTTTTGTAAAGATGCCCAAAATATCTAAATGACTATTTAAATGCACATTGGACACATTGTGTCCAACGCACGTGGTTTGACACGCTTATTATTTGTTACTAAATGCTATTTAAAATATTTGGTTTGAGTATTTTAGTTTTTTTCTAAAAAAACCTATTTTAGTTTTTCTAAAAAAACCCAATTGTTGTATTGTTTTTTAATTTTATCTGCGTCTGGTTGTTTTTGAAGGTTTTATGACCTACTTAGTGGAACCACTCTTTGGGGAATGGGCCCGGTTTTCCAACACGAGGCTGTCACAGACAATGCTTGGCCACCTGGGACTGAACAAGGCGAGCTGGAAGGGAGTGCAGAGGGAACAGCTGGGCAGCGGTGACGATGTTGACCCCACTTTTGAGGAAATGGACTCAGACATTTTACCTCAGGAACCTCGATTGTCCTGACCTCAATCTCCATGACAAAACTGCCTCTTCCCTCGGTATCTGCACGGTTGGATTAAAGGAGACACGTGCCAGCCCAAGGTTTTGGTAAAATGGTAAAATGATGCCAGCATTATTTATTTCCAAGTTTTCCTTTGACACAGACCATTTGACCCAGAATTTTTTTAAGCCGCCAGATCTGAACATAGAGCAATATGCACCCGCCTCAGTTGGTTGTCGTTCGGAACCTCGAATATGCAAAGCACAGCAGTGACTGAGCCTTGGAGCAACGGGACGAAAGCTTCATCGCGCCCCGTGGCTTGGCTTTTCTCACCATATTTGGAATACGGTCTTCAAATCTAAGACTTGACACGGATTGTTCCACTCCCTTGGAATTTAGCAAGACTTGCATAAATGTGTTCAAAGCGTACCTTCCACTCGGTCCCTGTTTTAATACGGAAATGTGAAGTGCCCATCCTCTGCTGCCTCTGGCAAGACTCGATGTTTACAAATGTACTCTGAAACTGTCGGTTCTAGACTTAACCTTTGCGCATGGCTGTGAAGGAACCACTAACTTGGGTTTTTTGCTTTTTTAAAAGAAAAAGATCAAATCTGAGACTGCAGCTCTTGTTTCTTTGGATGCCAGAAAAGCCTCCCATTTGCCATAATTTTGTTTGTGCACTGGGAACTGAGCATTCATCATAGAGCACAGCCAAGCTTTACTCCAGTGCTATATGGGAATGCAATTTTTTAACGGCGAAAAAACACTTCTGAATCTGGGAAGGGCAGGGGTGGGGGGGAAGCGTCCGAACTGCATTGCGATCCTGCAGTGGGAACATCGCATGTTGTTCTCACTATTGTACACTTGAACTGCACATGCAAGAAAAAGGTGGAATGTCTAAACACCATAATCAGCTCAGGGTATTTGCCAATCTGAAATAAAGTGGGATGGGAAGCGTGTCCTTCAGAACAAGGGTACAAATGCCCCTTTCGCTGCAGCGTGTGTGTATGTGTGGGTGTGTGAGTACGTTTGGGACGGGGGAGGGCGGGAGGGCTCGGGGAAGGGTTTGAACGGCAACATTTTTTCTTTTTGTTGTTTTTTTTTTTCTTTTTAATTTATTCTTTTAGAATGTGACAATTTCATGAACAGCCACACTGGGGAGGAAACTGTAACAAATTGCTACAGATGCCTTAAACTATGCACAAAGCTAAGTGACCAAATTTGTTTTTGATTTGAAAAAAAAATAATAAAAAAAAAAGTGCATTGTTTACGTATTCCTCCCTCTACTGAAACATTACCCACTGATGGGTTTTTGATGGGAAAAGGAGAAAATGTTTTTTAGGACAAAATTAAAGGACTAATTTTAAACTTAAAACATTCCATTTTTGTAATTTGTTTTACATTGTTTTAAGTACAGTAAGCACAACTGTAATCTAGTTTGAGAAACTGGTGCTTTCTTTTAGTTCATTTGTATTTCCCGTTATTATTGTAAAAGACTGTTTATTAATTCTGTTTACAGTTTGTTGCAACAGCCATTTTTGGAAGAGAGCTTCAGCGTAAAGCCATTTGTAAAGGCTTTGCCATATTCATTTTAATATGTGCCTGTTGCTGTTAACTTTTAATTAATAAAACAAAATCTTTTCACATTATGCTCCTGTACATTTAAGTTATGACTGAGTCCAGCGTTGTGGAAAGGTAGCTAAGGTTGCAGTCAGCTTCCACTGTAAAACTAAGCCAACTTTTGGATTTGAAAATACTAGTCCTCGTATGCCAAAATTTATTGCCTCTTGGAGCTTGGCCTTCTACTGTTTGAAAAGCAAATCCTGACTTACCTGATTGTTTCCCTTCTAAAACTGTTTATTATTCTTTCATGTTCCCTGAAGTAGTATCATTAATCTCAAAGTGGCCATGTTTAAAGAAATAAATTTCTAATGAAACCATTCTTTTGAGCCTGTGTGAACTTACTTCCTTTGCTGTCGTGCAAGTTCTTGATGTTGACTCCAAAAGAGAAGGATCAGGTGGGACGAGGAGCTCTGGTTGTAATTGTCAGGAGAGAAGAGACATTTTTAACAGGATGCCTTTGAAAGGGTGTTTAAAGCTGGGAGAACACCGAGGTAACAACTGTGTGTAACTTATTAGAGACACTGAGAGAAACTTACTACAGCACAACACTTAACTGGGTTCAATGTGGAAAAGTACTGATTCCTCTGGACCTTTTTGAATGAAACATATGGCAAGCATGCAACTGTTTTCAAAATGACCACAAAAATCAGTGTCTGATGATGCCTTCTGCGACACATCTGTAAAAAACGAACTTGGTTTAAAGAGCATCAACTGCGTTTTAAGTTTTGCTACTTGTGACAGGCATATGCTAATATGTAATTTTGATGAAAATTAAGGTCAATAATTTTACAAATAGGCATATAGAGTATTTCAGTATAGTATTTATGAAGAGTCTGTGATTTTTAACATTGTGCAAACTCGCTGTCCTTTGCTCTGACAGGACCCAGAAGAGTTTGTCCAAGTGTAAAATAGGAGTAGTTTTGTTCCAAGCCACCCTTCCTGGAAAGGGGTGTCTGTCCTTTGCTACCAGACTGGATTTAAGACTGGTTCTAATCCCACCTCCTCATGCATGTGGAAGCATCTGTCATTGGACTTGAATTAAAAAAATCTACATTCAACTTGTGACATTCCTGCAGGTTCAGCATTTGATGTGGGAGCCGAGAGCCCTCGTGCTGGGCACAGGACCTGGAGCCCAGAAACCTGCTGGGGAAGGGGCCAGGCCCTCCCAGCTGTTCAATTCACAGACCTGCTCCCAGCACTGCTCTCAACACAGACAGACACAAACAGGCCTCAGGTTATGTCCACGGTGTGCCCAGCCTCCACGGGCAGCCTTAGCTTGAGCACTTGAGGTGTTTTTCTGTGGGCAATGGCACTGTGTGTAATTTCAAGTAAAAAGATACGAATTAAGGTACAGTATAAGCTATTTGATGGCAACTTTGTGATGTTATTTTCTTGCACAGTTGACATTTCTTTTGCAGTAATTTTACATCACTGCTAAAGCTCACCTCATTTCTGTGCTGGATATCCCAGTTCAGATGGGCAGTGTCCGGTGTGGGCGATGCTCCTGCTTTAGCCTGGTTTAACAGGTCAGGTGCCATCCTGAATTTTACAAGTTAATGATGTAAGTGGACTGCCAGAGGAACTGAGCGTCCTAGGGGAAGGAGAGGCTGTTGAACAAGTCCCTTCCTGCTATCGCTGTGGTGAGGCATAAACTCCTCACTGGTTCCTGAGAACTTTTTTTTTTTGTTTGTTTGTTTAACCAGCAGGCAGGTGAATTAACAGCCAACCCAACTGTTACTCCTGCTGCACAGCAAGGTAAGCAAACCAGCCCTGGAGGAGATGCAAAGAGGTTGTCGCTACACTGATTTATAGTCACTGTAACACAATGGAAACTTATATTGTTGTGGCTGCTATCATTTGTAGAGTACCACAAATCAAATATTCCATGTTTATTTTATCTGCTTTTAATTTTACATAGTGGCAATAGAGCATAAAATACAAAACTTAAAACCAAAGTTAATTTCCACAAAGGTGTTTCAAAGGCACTTAAAAGAACTGAAGGATTGAATGCCCAATCAGTAGGACTGACGGCAGAGCACTTTGGAAGTTACACTGTGTACGTATTAACACCACCTCAAGTTCCACACCAGCAAACAAAGTTCCTCCATGTACAACCTGCATTCCAGTTACGAGCAGCAAAGTTTCCCCATCTTCAGTAACCTTGTCAGAGCCATTTAAAAAAGTGCTGCTTTTGTCTTTTCCTAGGAAACAGAAGCTCCCAGAGGCAGCTGTACTTGTCCCAGGAGGGAGGATCACCTTAGAGCACCAAAAATACCCAGGCTCAGCTTTTTCAATGCTCATCCATGGTCAGAGCAAACCATGGCTTTGTTTCAGTGTGCACCTCAACTGCAGCTCTTGGTTCCTGAACAGCATTTTTCACTCAGGCTTGTACTTCCAGCTTGAGCCTTTCTACACCTGTGGCTGGAGACATGAGCTCAGGTGGTTGGTTCAGGTGGGGCAGGGAACAGCTGCTGCACCAAGGCCCCTGGAAAATGGGTCATGGGCAGCAGCTTATCCCATCTCTTCCCTGCAAAGGGGGCCACGAGGGCTTGTGCAAGCCCCATCTGCCACAAACATACCCAGGGAGCCAAGCTGGAGAGAAGGTGTCCATGAGCATCTCCTGGAGCAGCAGGGATGAGCTGCTTTTGGCAACTTGTACCCCCCCCATGGTACTTTGTACCTCGGTTTTCTTATCCTACACCACTTTATGCTAATTAACTTCTTTTTTATTTTAATCTGCTGCTATCTACTGACTATTTCAAATTCCCTTGACTAGCTATTGACAGAGGCTCCCACAGCATGATTTTACTCTTTATAATGGCCACAGGATGACGCAAAGCAGCTTTTACTCTCTTAACCTTGCAAGCTCAGGTGAAACAAACAAAAAACCCTGCACAAACATGTAGTACTGTGTAAAATTTAGGAGACCTCTGCAGCAGGTTCAAGTTTTCACTTTGTTTCAGTAAGAAGCAGAGTGCCTCTAGGTTTTCTTTGGGCTAAAAATTTGATATAGTTAAGTTTAAAAGAGAGACTTCAACATGAAGATTTCAGTATCAAATTACACATTGTAGTGCAAATTACAGGTAGAGCTCACATAAAACTGGTATTAACTTAAGGGTGTATCATCATCATTAATAACAGGTACACAAATTTTTAAGCTTGTCAGTTATGCACAAAAATGTTGTGTATATAACTTAGTGTTAATAAACTAAACCCATCACATAAATCTGAGTGGAAAGCCAGGTTTGAATACAAAATTAATACCTGAGTATAATGGTCCAATTTATTCCCCTTGATAAATCACATACACACAAACATGTTTAGTGCCTCGTTTCTGCATTTCACATTAGGTCTTTCTGTGCTGTAACAAAGAGACCGCTCAGCACTAGTGCTATTTGCAGCATAAAATACTTTATACAAAGCAGCTCAACAGTCTTTTGCAGAATAATCTTGAACACTAAGATTTTTCAATTAAAGTCTTCATTTTTCCTGTAGACTTCAGCATGTGTGGTCCAAACTGGAAAGAAAACCAGAAACAGGTTCAGATTGCTTCCAACAGAACCCTTGTTGAAATACTATCTATCCAAGTAGTAGAAGTAGCACTTGACAGAAATAATTTCCTTTATCCCCTGCTTCTCTGCCTGTGGATGTCACAAAGTAAAGGGAAAGCTGTGTCAGCAACAGCTGAAATTGCTCAGAGGAGGGAACCAACGACCTGCTGGAGCAGGGCTGGAGGCGGTTTGGTCTATCCCAGTGAAAGAAGGAGACACAGTTATCAGTACACCTTGAACACCAACTGCTCCAGCAGCAGTTAACAGTGCCTCTGGTCTTACTCTGCCCTGCACTGCTGTGCAAGTCCTTTTCAAAACTGTCATACAAAACACCATACAAGTCTGATCTAACAAAGTTAGATACTGGTAAGTAACTGATGGACAGATTTTATGAGCTCATTATGGGTCAACACTCTATCATTTAATGAAAACCTTCAATTTTGTTAGCTCTTGAGGACTTAATAATCCTTTACCTCAAAAGATGGGCCGTAAATTTCAAAAGTAGAAAATCATGGAAAAACCCCGTGTGAATAAACATGGGCAACTCATGTTCTTCTCCTTAATGCAACAGAGATGCTGAGAAAATGTGTTTAATTCTAAGGAAACATCCAGCCTTTTAGTTGAGAAGAACAGCCTGAACATTACAGAAATAAACCAGTAGAGGCCAAAAGGCAAGTAAGTCAACGCTAATTAGCTGAAGTACTCAAAAGTCCTGAGATTTGTGGCATGGAAATGTTACTTTTCTTAAAACTTAATTCAGAGCAGAGCCAGCTTTTGGACTTTTATGTGCATTTTTTCAATCACACAGACAAAAAAACCCCTCTTTACTCTTCCTCTCTGGTTCCACAGCACATGGCTTCAAGGACTGCTGACAAACAAAACTGAACCATACCAGGCTGGTTTTTAAGTGTACATTGATACAGACTTGTATTTTGAATGTTCACTGCTTAAAAACCAAATTCAAATCCATCTGAAATAAACTAGAAATCATTAGTAACTGGTGCCAGGAGGTGGACTTTAAATACAATTTCATTTTAACAGTCTCACACTACAAAGAAGCTGCTTTCATATACTCAGCATTTCCAACCATTAGAAGAAATTCTCTATCCCTAAGAACCAAGATTCAGCACACATTCTGAACAATTTATTTTCCAGATTCCTAGGAATGTCTGATATATTTCAGGATCTTGCTTCAAAGTTTCACCTGCCCCAGCTGAATGGTAAAGGTTGGTAGTAACAGGCAAACTCAGTTCAGACTGGATTCGATGTGAGCCCTTAGCAACAGTTTTCTGAATATCAGATGCTTGTGGCAACAGAAAACATTTTTGTTTTAAAAAATACCAAAACTGTAACAGGAATTTTTAAAGCTAGTACACAATCCTAAGACTTGCCACTAAAAATGCACGATTGCCAAAAGTCCTGGCATATCAGCAGTACTTCACAGGGTTTTGTGGACAGATGCTAACTTGTGTAACATCTACATATGCTAGCAGAAAGACGTAGGTTGGTTTGCACAACTAAAATTTGGTCCAAGGATGTGGTCAGAATCACAACACTCACCAGCACGACCTCAGTCTGTGTCTTTGTTTCCGCCTTTGGAATCACTTTTTCTGTTTCACCTTGGCTATCATTTCGGTATCGATAAGCAAATTTCTTTTTGAGAGCTTCTGCTATTAACGTTGCAGGATCTGCAGGCTGAGACACTTTGGATTTTGTATCTTCCGAGGATCTAGAAAAGAAAACGGCATCAGCACCTGTCTCACCCTGGAACAGTTTTGAGTCATAAAAGCAAATCATTAACGCCAATCTTTGTACACTGACGTTTTTTACCTTTTCACCGAGCGCAGTTTCACGCTGTTCATGTCTTTGAGGATTTCCAGCATGTTTGGTACTTCAGGTTTCTTTGGCCCGTTTTCCACCACATTCTGGCCAGTGTTCATTTTTTTGTTTTTCCTCTCTTTAATGAGATCAACTGCAGATTTACTCTGACCCAGACCTGAGGGAGGGGGTGGAGGCAGAGGAGGAGGTGGTGGCGGTGGTGGAACAGGGACAGCAGCTGGAGCGAGTGGACTTGACCCAACTACAAATAAAACATGCATCACAAGTCAGTTTAGTTGTAACTCCCCTCCACAAGTCACAAATGCTCAGGTAAGAAAATCACTGTAGTAACTTCAATTGCATCCCCTCTGCCAGCTTTAGATTGTAACTTCTTCATTCCTAAACCACCTAAACAGACTCAGCTAAAAAGCCACATGAAAATCCTTCTTGAAAAGTTAGAAGCATCCTTTGAAATTCCAGTCCTAATTCCAGGTGCATTTGAGTCTTTACTGCAGTGGGATGGACACCACATCATCTTTTAGTTACGTTCTGCCCCTCATGTTACCAGTTATTTCCCTTTCTTAGAGGCAGCTACTGAGCTGGAGGGCCCAATCTGCCATAGGAGCAGTGTTTCTTCCTGCTTATCATCACAAATAACAAATAGACTATGCAAGATTTTTAAATGTCAATTTCAGAGCTCAAACAGTGCTTGAATTGAAGCTTATTTCAGCTGTCCGAGGTTGAGGATTTTTAGGGCAGCTACTCATCTGTCTCTACTCATAGAGATTCTCACAATAATCTTGATTTGGAGTTCCTTGTATGCTTTAGGTAAAAATAGGTGTCATAAATATAGTATCAGTAATAAAGAAACAAATAAATGAGAAAACCTCTGTTTAACTGTACCTATAAAAAATGAGAAAAATCAGATCAAACCAGAGTTTTGAGGCTTGGAGTATAAAGTCTGTGAAGATATTTATAGAAATAAACCAGGAGTCTACTTTGTGTACTTGTAGGCAAACACAGCGTGTCATTACCACGTTCTACCAGAAGAGGGAGGTAAAGATGAGAAAATAAAATTTAATTTCCCTAATAAATAGGGGTAAAGGGAAAAAATTAAAAATAAGTTTATAGTTATTTCACATGCCCCCACTCTCCCCACCATAATTAAAATTCAACAGTGAAACCAGGTGGTCCTTAAAACTATTTCACAGTTTTGAGTAGGAGCAGTTCAGGACAAATAAAGTAATTGCTATCAGTTAACAGCTAAAGGAGCATCTGAAAAATCAGAATATGATTTTATACACAAACAGAGGCAAAGCTGTACTTGTTAAGTGACCTTAGGAAAGAGTGACAACCAAATGCCTGTCATCTGCAGCCAACAAGGGCCGTCTCCTGCTAATCTTTGAAGACTTAAAACTGAAAGGAGTCAGAGGTGATGGAAAGAGGAGAAAGAAATTCAGGAAAAGCATTATTCTGTTTACTACCAGAAACAGTGCACCACTTTTGGTTCCATATGGACAATGTGTCTGGTCCCAGAGATGATTGCAGTAAACAATTAATTGCCTTTTCTGTTACTTGAGATGTATATTACATATTCCAAAAGCATAATTAGCATCTTGTATGAATACTTAATGATATCAGAGAGCCTATTTCCTCACTGAAGGGAAGACTTCAGTGTCAGTAATTAAGTTACGTTCTTTTTAGTTTGGTTTAAGCCATCATGTTTATCATGAGCTTTGCTCTGAAAGCTGTTTAATACTTCTTTACTCATTCACAGATTCAGAACTCTGGCAGATTTACAGACAAACATGAAGACTTTAGGAATACTATAAAATACAGAAAATCTGGCAAGTCACTTGTCTTCAAGACCTATTCTGTACCCCTTGGTTATTGTGCCAAACTAACCAAAACAGTATGGAGAAGTGCTTGGTGTTGCAGCATCTCACAAAAAAGAATTAGCACAGTATGAATTATAAAAGGGACACACTCATGAAGTAATTTTTGCTAAGAGTACAGCAAATTTAGTACCTGTTGTCAAGTTCTGCTGTTCTTGCAAGGTTACAATTTTGGCTATTTGTGCTCTTAGAGAGGCCAGTTCATTTTCCAGGGCATTGATTTTCTGCAGTGCTTCTTCGTTTGCCATCACTGCACTCCTGGGCACTGGCTCCTCTCCCGACGGGCTTTGCAAGGACGTTTGTCTGTGTGGGAACTTCCTGGAATGATGGGCTTCGCCTGGAACAGGCTGGCTTGTTTTTGACCAAACTTCTGACCTGTAACAAAAATATCACAACATATTTTAAAGGCTTTGAAAGGGACAAAAACTAAACCGATGTTACTTACAAATCAGGGATACAAGTTGAAGATCTGACTTCAGAATTGTTTTCATACAAATCATTTTCATTAAGACCTTAAATAGTTTAAGGTAAATTAGAGCTTGACATCCTTTCTGTTTGCATCATGAGCTGTGTTTTTTCTCTTCCCCCAGACAGCGTTTTGTAGAATCCTTGGTTTCAGTAAAAAAAAAAAGGAATACATTTCCCTTCATCTCAATCTATTTCTCTGCTTCAAACCTATCGTATATTTTATTTGAATTAAGATTTTTCTTCCCTTAAATGCTACCGTTTTCCCCCATGGGCAGCAAACAGCCATTTGATTCCTCTGAAGAAGGAAGAGTCTCTTAGTCTCACAGGATATTTTTTGTACTGTTTGGATTTCTGAATTCTTTGAATTTTTTTAAAATTTTCCAATTTTAGCAGCACTGGGAAATACAGAATACATGAAACAGCTTAGTGGTGCAGAGACTGCTTGTCAGTTGATGGGAAAGGGTCTTCTATCTAGTTTTCTAACACAGTAATTAGAACTCTAGAGAAGAGAATTTCATACAGTTTTGAAGAGCCTGCGACCTTCCCTCTGCTTTTCACAAGAAAATGTAACCAAAGCTCAAGCCATGTTAAACACTGAGGCATTATTGAGCATCTGCTCAAACAAGTCCAGTAAGCCCCTACAAAAACACCAGCATTTTAAAACTGTTTATCTCGAGAATCTGAGGAATCTGACTGACTTAAAGATGTCCCTGATCATTGCAGGGGACTTGGAATAGATGACTTTTAAAGGTCCTTCCAATGCAAGCTGTTCTATGATTCTGTAAGTGGAATTGATAAGGATTGATGACGACCAATTATCATAAACTTTAAAACACAAAATGTGGCCACATACTTAACTCCTCAATCCTCCTTAATGTCAATTCCCAAACTTCTCAGGCATGCCAGGATTGCATTGCTTATTTAAACAGGAGAGATAGAATAGGGATTGGTAAAGGAACTTTTTGAAATGGGTAGAATGGCTCCAGGCTAACCCAGCCCAAGTGCCCCATCACTCTGGATGTGTGGATGAAGCCACTGTGGGTCCTCAGCATGCTAGATCTGCAGAGCTAGACTGTACCAGACCTCGAGCAAGAGCCAAGATCTGAGGCTAGAACAAGCCCTGTGCTCTGACTACACCAAACCAGGATCAGATACACATTTAAGTCTTCTAGGACACTGACAAAAACCATCAGCACAACTTGCAGAAATTTGATCGAGGAGAATTGATTATTATCATGGATGAGGAAATTTAGGTGGTGTTATCTAGACAGGAATAGAGAACAACTAACACTGAGAACAGGATACCTCCTATGGCAGACACCTCTCTGCTCTCCCTAGCTAAGGTGGAAGGAGCCAGTGGTCCCTTCACTCCTTAAAACCTGCTGTCCAGAAACTCTTTAAAGGAGCAGAAGAGCTAAATAACAAAGGGTATTTTCTGCTCAGAGCAGTAATAAGAGTTTTAAGGAGATGTCTTGATTGGAATCTAACACTACGGGAAAATATTATGCCTGAGTTGTCACTACTGCTCTGACTAGGGGTAGAGGAAAAATGATTTGTCATTTACTTGCTTCCCCTATAAAAATGTATTCGCAGAAAAAAATCTATGTCTGCAAGACTGTTTACTAAATTTTACAGCGGATAAATATTTAACAGTAACACCTATGTGATCCTGTCGAAACAGAGAATTTCAAATGCCTGGAAAACACCTAATGCATACCAGCTCCACTACTAATACTGTGCACAGACGTAATAAACATCAAAAAACTGAAATACTCATATTTGCTAAGTAATTCACTTCTCGTGCTCCATCATAAGCTGTTTGCCTTAAGGTCACTATGTATCTGCAGGATTATTTTAGTCCCATCCCACATCCATCTGTCCCTGCCCCCCCTTCCCATGCAGCAAATATGCAGTCCTACATCTTTTCTAATTGGTTCTTTGAAGCACCAAAGAGCCATTCTCCCCGTTGTCTCCATTCAATGGAATAGCTTTACAGCTCAACCCTTAAAGGAAACACTTCTGTGCAAACAAAAGTAGTATAGGACAGTTCATTTCCTTTGGATCAAACAGACTTCAGCAATAGTGTTTCCTAAGCAAGTGCAGATTTCTGTGACTCCCCTCTGAGTTTGTGAAATTAATGTGGCAGTGCCAGAATGTTTGTTATGCAAAGCTTCACTGTAGCAAGTCATGTTGGAGGGCATCTAGATCATAACTAACCTATTTTATGCTTTCAAATTAAGAACAGTATCCTCCTGTAATCTCTGAAGCCAACAATCTGTGCCCTTCTCTGACAGGTTAGTTTGTTTAGAAGGAAAACCTCCACTGCACTACAGAACTGTATGTTTGTTCCTGGATAGTCTGAGCAACAACCTCAGTAGGATGGAAGAGAGAACTCCATCCCTTCAGCCAAACTGTTCCATGTAGTGACAGTGCTGTGCAGAGCCCTTGGTCCAACACAGCAGCTCCTATCCCATCATTCTGGACACAGGTGCTCACAGGCTTCCCTGCCAGTTTTTGTTATGAAGATTAAAGATATGAAACACAAACAACATTTTTTCCTTTGTACTTAGCAGACTGCAGAGCCTTAACCACAAAGGTGAAAAACAACGTGCCAATTACTGGCAGAATGACCACTGCTGCTAATGAGGAAGCTGCACAGTTCACTGCCCCATGGTAATGACAACCTCAGGAGAACTGGAGAATCTCTGTCAGCAATTGTGCCACAGCACGGCAGACATTTTCATTGCTTGAAGCTGTTGTGTGCACTTCTTTGCAATACATACACAAATAAAATCCAGTCTTCCTTGCATAATGCCAGCCTCCTCTGTTTTCCAACAAGTCTTGGTTTTGCAATCCTATTAGTCTAACCTTCACTACTTCTTTTCCAGACCCTACCTCTGTCTCTTCTCCCAGCATTCAAGTGCTCTCTGTTAGTTGTAATGCACAGTAGATTCTCACTGGAGAGAAGGGAGGTTTCTTCCTCCCTGTTCAGAAGTTCAGAGGGAAGATTTCAGAAACATACCTGAGCCTTGTAGAGGCTTCACCTTCTTCTTCAGCAATCCATCCCACATCAGCAAAGGAGGCCACTGCATCTTCTCTGAGTTGAGCAGGACTGTTTCCCTCCGTGACATGAGAAATAAGCTAAATTTTCAAGGCAAGATTAAAGATTTTAGAGTCAATACTCTCAGCCCGTCACATTTATGTTACCCAATACTTCTACTGAGGCTACATGTAACTACTAACACATACATGCACAAAACACATCTGGAGACTTGAAACACTTATTTCTGTCCTGTGCTCAGTCCAGAACCATTTCACTGACTTCAAACTATTCAATCCATTCTGCTGAACACTTTGCAGAAATTCATGGCTAACTACATACACCATCACATGATGCTAATCACACTAAAAATCCAATGCAAATTGTTACCTTTAAGACAAACAATCATCAACATTCTCACACAGTTTTCTATATTAACTCAAATAGTAGTTCTAAAATGATATTCATGACCAGTAGTTAAAAAAAGACATTAAGGCTGCCAATACTTCTTAAGTATTTTGCTCTAATATAGTATTATTTTTAAAGTGAAATTTTGCCTAAGTTTCTCTTTCCCTACAACTTCTGAATTTCTGTACAACAAGTATGTACACTGCACAGGGGGAAAAGCAAACAAGCAAAGCAACCCTAAAACCAGGCAAAAAGCCAATTCTACCAGCTCAGTAATCACAAAGACTTTGATTGAGAGGTAGGATGCAATCATAACATTACACATTATGTGCTAACAATCTTATTTACAACATGCCAAACAAATGGACCATTTTCCAGCATGGTTCTGGCCATTAGCTTTACAGCTGTTTGAAGCCAAAGGTGAGCAAAGCTTCAGAGACTGGAACCTTTCTTCAATTTCTAGTTAAGTGACCTGAACGGTGATTCGAAAAATTGTTTGGACCATCAATACTTGCACCACAGTAACAGCTCAACAAAATGGTTTCAAATCTATTTTGAAATACTGGCTGCTTCCCCAGGTCAGATGAGGGCACGTGTTCAGAGTCACTGGACCCCTGAGCAGCCTGGGCTCAGCATCTCAGCAGATAAAAGCTACTGAAACAACTTTCAGTAATTTGCTCTGCTCAGTCTTCACCTTGAGTTCCGTATCTCCAATATGGGGCCCAGCTTTTGCTTGTATTCCATAGAAGCACAGAAGGTTAAGGTGGGAAAAGCCCTCTGAGACCATTGAGTCCAGCTCTACAAACAAACTCACAGCCAAATCTGCACAAGTTGCTGCAGCTGCTCAAGTGCTGCCCGTGGCCAGCAGTGGCTGAGAAGCTGGGAATACTGACAAAGATGATGGCAGCAGGTGCCAGTCTGCCAGGACAGCCTGCATCCAGCCCACTGGCACTCAGGTCAGTTTTCAAGGCAACCCCACTCTGTAAGAGCAAACTACTGTCAACTGTGAGCATTAATCTGAATTAGCGGCAGACCTATCCCAGTAGGACTGCAGCCTGGATGAGGCGAAACCATTTCAGAAGAACAATCCACACATATTTTAGTAGTAGCCTCTGATACAGAAGTCTCAGGAAGAGAGAAGTTGGGCTTGGGGCTGTTTTTTTTTCCCTAGGAGTTGTTGCAAACAGCCTTAGAAATTGAGATTAGTTGCCTTCACCTCACACTCTCACTTCTATGAGAGTCTTTATCACAGCTCCCAGGAGTGTATATTGGCACCATCAGATCATTTGGAAACAACAGGGTTTTTTCCAGGTAGCATCAGCACAGATGGTAGTATGTTTATCACATTAACAGTTGTGCCTAATACCATTACAGTCTGCCTCTCTTTAAAGCAGTCTAGAGAATACTATATTGCATGTTAGGATTTTTGCTGTTTGAGGTTTCCTTGGCATTTTCCTTTTTAAAAATGAATGAAAATTTTCAGGACCACAGCAGTTGTATTAATGTTAATGGCAACTTAAAAAAACCTGTAATACATTAGCCATTTCTTGTAGGTAGTACAGATTTTTCTGGCAGTAATATTACCATTAAAAGATTGAAGCCACTTTTAAATAAAGCCATTACACATACTTAAATCAAAAATAATTTTCTAAATCAACAGTAAGGAATATATTTACCACTGCCAGAATTCCTGCACCATGAGATAAATAACTTCTAATCCAAGATTTAGTAGTAAGCCTTCTGTTATATTGTGATAAAAGTTTCTTCTCAATTTTAATTTGTATTTATATATAAACAGAATCTGCCTGTTAGCCCATATACAGATGTTTCTTTTCTCTATCCCTAAAAACAACAAAGCCTTCCTCAGCAGCGGAATTTGAATTTCAAGTTAATCCAAGATTTTTAGTTTAATTTAAAGGTGGAAAGCCAATACCCATCTCTCAAAACTCTCACCTGCCTGTGAACACCTCTGTGCCTACCCTATTCCTCCAGTCAATCCCAGCAGAAAAAACACCTGAACAACTGCTCTGCCAGCACCTAAAATGGAGAAGAGAGTACTGAAAACAGAGGCCCAGTTCTACTGGATGGCAGAAACTGAATGAATCAGTGCCACAGCCTGCTTTTCTTTCTTTGGAAACTGTGTAGTTGCTTCCTCCACTTCTTCCTTCCCAGGCTTTTTGCCTACCTTAGTGTGCATGTATGCTGCACACACAGACACGCCTGAGGGCTGCAGACCCATCACGGATTTCTGAAGCCTACACACACTGCACTGCTCTGGCACCTCAAGTAGGAAGGGACACATAAAGAATCATCGAGTCCAACTCCCAAAGAAAGAGTCAGCCCCGCCAGTGTTTCCGCCCGGTTTCGAACCNCGGTTTCGAACCGGGGACCTTTCGCGTGTTAGGCGAACGTGATAACCACTACACTACGGAAACGCCGCTCCACGGCCGCGCACGGCAGCCGCCCTGCTCGTCTGTTTGCTCCGCAAACTGCGAAGATGAACTGACATTCTTATACACTCCAGGACAGAATAAAAACCTCTTGTTTCATATTACTAATACAGTTATGTATTAAACATTTGGAAACCCTTCAAGGAAGACAAACTTGCTGTGATTTTTTGAATTAGCCCAGTAAATTCAGATCTTTGATACATGCACACCAATTCATTAGGAGAATTCTACTGAGTTATCAGGTATCCACCAGACAGACGGGAAAAGCAGGGGACTAAAACAGAGATGCTGTAGCTGAAGGATGCTATCTTGAGAGACACTACTCTAGGTTTGGTTGAATCTACTTAGGCTGTACTGGTAAGTTTAATTTTATTTTCTCCTAAAGACTACATAGCAATCTAAAACTACAACACACAAAAGATCTACATGAACTATTTTCACTGGTTCATGCCATACAGAGTATATAAGGTACATAAGCTCTGCTCTACATTACTGAATATGTAAGCAGCATTTTAGTATTTAGCAGGTAATTTAAATGTTGACTATGGCAAGATCAACAGAGTCAGTAGGCCTCAAACATCAAAATGTTTGGCTACCATTCTTTTTTCAGACTAGCTGAACAAAAGCATGCTAGAGGGTAAGTATGAGCATCACAGAGATATTCTTTCAATGAGTCTCATCCATTTGTCATAAGGAAAATGCAGAGCTGTGGAAAGCCTGCTGCTCTGGGGTTACAAACACTGATTACATCCATGCACCCTCAGACGATGCAAGTAAGATTTGATCCATTTTTTTTAAAATAGAGTGACTTACAGCAAGGTTCAGTTCATGGTCCTTTCATAATAGAGCTAAAGCTGGCAAGAAAGAAACAGGAAGAGACAGCTATAGAAAAGCATCAGTGTCATGAGCATGAAAACCATCGAGATCACTATTGAACTTTACTATAGAATCTTAATGCTGAGATAAAGACACAAAAAACAGATGTTAGCATCACAATTAACATGGTCAGCACTTTATATATTAAAATAATGTAGAGTCTGCACAAACCATATACATTTTCATGTGTTTCAAGGCTCAAATTTTGAAATTCCTATTTCTATTTAAATCAACTCTCACAACTGTACTTCTGTTTTCAGGATCCTTTCTTTTCATCTCATAGAAGGTGAATGCTTAGTGTATGCACAAAGCTGAATGAATGTCTCTTTAAGAGGACTAAAAGGCAAATATTACATTTATTTTAACAGAATCCAGACCAAAACATATTTACATATTTATTTATTTGCTTAAACACTAAAAATAATCAGGAACAGATTCCCCAGATATATCTTGCCATTCCTTGCAAGCACATAAACCAGAAATGTCTTCTTTTATGTACCATATTAAGAGAAGTCAGTATTAGGCTAACTGCAAATGAGCATCATCTTCCCTTGTATGGCCTTTATAGCACAGAAAATCAGACACATGGGAGGTCTTCACTACCTTTTAAATCTGAGGCACATGGAGCCTTCTTGCTGGCAAAACACCTACTAATTATATATTCAAAAGTTTAACCCAGCATGCCATTTATTGTCCTCACCTGCAAAAAACCCACATCTCTTTATTTATTTATTTTTTCCAGCAAGCCACTAGAAATGTGAGATAGCTGCCCCCAGATTTCTCAATGGAATTTTTTAAGAGAGGCAAAATGTTAGCATGGCTTATACTATCACACCAATAAGGCTTCTGTAGTAATCTGAACTATCAGGTTCTGCAACTGTAATTTCAAGTCTAAATATTGTCCATACATTTCATTTCTGATAAAGAAATTAATTTAAACATTGAAAAATTTAGCAGTGTGGAAATCACTTTATCTTAGTGTGGCAGCTGATTCCCTCTATTCACCTTTACACTCCCTGCCCTTGCTCAGCCCACGAATCATTTCTCTCTCAGCCTGAATTTCAAACACTAAATTTCTCCAATTCTATACCCACTCCCTACCCCTAACACCAGAGTTGAAGAGATTATGCATAACAGCTTCCACTTTCCCATCTGTTCCTGAAAGACTCATTATAGAAAGCATGGGTTTTCTGTTCCTTAAGCTTTTACACTTGCTCTTTACCCTACCCTTTCACCTACACAGTGCTAGCCTCCTATTTTAAACAAAAGCAATCAGAGTACTTGTGTTATCTTGTTACTAATTTTTTTATTTGTGATAAAGTTGTTTATTTTCCCAAGTATTTTTAATACTGTTCATCTTGACATGCCTCTTAAGTCTAGTTTATAAATACTGTTTACATAAATAAGTTTCATTTTTCTCTTTTATAAATATCTTTTTTTTTTCAACTTTCTTATTTGGAAAAAATCTGAACTGGAAGCAGAGAGAACTTAAGTAGGCTAATTCTCCTATGTCTGGTTTACCATATTCCACGTTTACAAGCTTCCTAGCCATGAGCAAATCCCTTTATTGGTGTAGTGAAACACAGATACTAAACTATTGAGGACACCTACCTGAAAGTGAACTCTTGGACACTGTATAAGAGAGAGGTTAGTACCAATTTTTCTTACAATACTTCGAGATGAACCATAAGGCTTGCTTGACCAAAGCACCTGCATGGGAAAAATAAAGAAGTCAGCTGTTAAAGGGAACTGATTTTTGTATCACACTGTAATAGTTCTCCCTTATTCTTCCATACCATGCTTTTGCTAAATGCATTTAGCCATTCCTTCCATGCTAGAGTAGGATCTAATGCTTATACACTGAATTCTGTCCCAGTGAACTCCTTAACATTCTATCTCCAAACTGGCACAAATACATTACACATCATCAGTACAGTACAGCTAGTCAAGGTCAAGGCAGCCTTTGTATTTCGTCTAAAGCCAAAACATTAAATCGGGTAATGCAGAAGACTTTAGGGGCTCAAAGTATCTTCAAGAACACAGCATTTGAATTTTCAAGACAATAAAGAACCTACATTCAGTCAGACACCTCTTTTTACAGGGTTTCAAGAAAAGCCACTCAATCACTGAAAATCCATAAAAATCACGTAATTCTTCATTTCTTAAAACATATTTTTTCTTTCTGAATTAAGAGCTCTTTTAAAACAGGAATGGTGTCTACCATTCTTAATGTAAGTAAGTGTCAGCCACAATAAATATGAAAATGTAACTGTGAAATTCAAGAGGAAAGTAAAAATGAGAAAATAAGACGAAATTTTTGTAAGAAAGGAACTTTGTCCCCTGCCCCAAAACATTAGATCCAACTAGAGAAAACTGCCCATAGCAGCTCAACACACCAGGCTTCATTACAACTCTTTCCCCTGCAATTTATATTTCCTTTGTGTTGTTTCAACAGGGATTAAATTTGCTTCTTTTTGTTGTATTTAGTATTTACAACAGCCTTATGAAAGGAAATAAAATGCGAGTTTAATCCTAGGAGAATACTACAAAACGAGCTGGAACAGAAACAAATGCCCTGGAGTGAAGTAGGAAAGATTTCAGCACAAGGAAAGGCAACAAAAACAATACAAACAAGAAAATGAATAATGAGAAGACTCTAACACAGGCTATATTGTTAGTAAACAATAAGAACATTGTATGGAAATTTAAAAAACTTGGCCAGTGTTTAATTATGGCTGCAAATATGAATTTACTAGTCAGACCTTAGTTTTTAAAAGATCATAGCTTCAGGCAAACTTGACATCCTGGTAGAAGGTTGCCCAACAAAGAAAACAGGAGAAACCCAGGCTATTCTGGATTGGCAATGGCAATATTGCCTGTATGATGATTGTAGGGGTGCTGTGGGAGTCACGTAACACACAACTGAATACTTGATATACTAGGCAAAGACTCGTAGATGCTGAAGGTTCTATTAAAAAGGAAAGTTTATGTTCCATGGCATTGACCCCCGGATTAGTTCACAAACTTCACACAAATGTTTTGCCTATTCCTAATGTCTACCCTTCCTTCCTCTGGCTTTACTGAAACGTAAAAATTTTGACAAAATAAATGGGCACTGCACATATGCCTTGCTCTATCCTCACAAGAGAGCTGCAACTTTGCCACGAATCCACTCAGATCTATTTTTTTCCCACCCTATAAGAAATACATTCTCTTGCTTAACACACTGATAAGCTGAACACAAATCTTTCAATGCAGAGTGGTCTGTTGATGCTGCAGTTTGGTTGCCTCAACAAAGACCTCACGTTTGTGCCTATCACCTCACGGTTTGTTTACAGGCTGAGCAAACAGCAGGTAGATCAGTGGCTTTCAAGAGCAAGTCACCAACAAACAGCACCAGAGTAATTCAGTCTCATTATTCACGACTGATCCTGATTAAAGCAGAACTGTTGGCAAGAGACTCAAGTGATGGGGCATTGTGGAACAAATAATGCCAGCCAAAGGCAGCCTTAATTAGTTGCAGAAGTACTTCCACAACAGCAAGAGTCTAGAGTACATGCTCTATTACCAACACAAGTGCAATGCATTTTAAACAAGCAGCAAAACTTGTTTAGATGTTGCTCAGACCACAGACAAGTTGTTGACCAGCACTCAAAATTATCTGGTTTCCAAATGCCCTTGGGGCTCTTCAACAGCAGTGGCACAGTGCACCAAAATGCTGAATGTCTCAGGTTTGGTTATACAAGACATGCCAGGACATTATTTTCAGAAAACTGCATGCAAACTGTGCCACAAGGGATGCAAGTAAAGTCAGTTGTTCCCTGCTCAGCTGAGCTGAGCTCTCAGCACCGCTCTAACCAAGTTCACACAACTTCTTGTTGACTTGAAGCACTGGCTGAGCAAGTCTGCAAAATGCTACTTAGTCATACACTCCTATTGCATCAGTGCTCTGCTGCTGTCCAGAACAGCTGACATTTGGAAATGTAACTGCGTGATCACAACCTTGATACGAGTAAAAAATGGGGAGAAACAGATTAAAAACTTGCTCCTCTCCCTATTTAGGCTGAAATTGCTGAATTACCAGTGTCATAATGCCACATATCTTAATTTGAATTTTCAAAGTTACATGGAATCTCAGACCAAAATTCAAATAAAATCCAAAATTACAGTTTCTTGTTGTCAATTTTAATTTACGCTGTATAAACAATTTGCTCTCCATAGATTCCCAAGACCGATAAAAGCTTCTACCCCCATAATACTGACTAAATAGCTGTTAAAGATTTCCCCATTCTTAAAACATTAAAATATTTCCAAGTCTTACAGGGATTACTGCACTGAGGTCAACTTTTGTATTCAAATAGCTTCCTAAAGGTCCCAGTGACAGAGCAGTTGATGTGTAGCAGATCTGTCTCTCTCTGCTAAGCATTCAAAGAAAACTCTCTATATAGTCTCTTCCAAGAGGAGAGCTATGCACGCCTATTCCTCTGTTTACCCAGTAAAGAACACAGCTGTACTCTCTCATGTACTGTTACAGCTCCAGAAGAGGTAACTATAGCACAGAAGAGGTAAATGTAGCACAATTATAATCATCTCAGTTTCACTGGGCCTTTTGTATCTCCAAGGTAAGAAGAAATAAGATTATTTTTTATCACTGTTAAGAACAAGATTAAATTCTCTTTCAGCTTCAAAACACACACGGAAGTCCAGAATGAAAAGCAGTATTTACAAAGTAAACAGTTTATTAGAACCAGAAGGAACTCCACAGTACTTATAACACATTTATTACTCAATATTTCCATGTTCAAGTCATAAACTTAATGACTTTTCAGCAATGCAGAATCATTCCAGTATTGAGTATACCTCAAGTGTTCATCTAGATCAGCACAAATTAAAAAACATGAAGTGCTTTCTATACCTTATTTTCTGAAAGCATAGAAGAAGTTTGAAATACTTACTGATTCCATGTTCAATCCAATTTGTTCAAAAGCCATTCTAATTAAGCGCTTCAGCCAGCAAATCATCTGGACTGGAAAAGGCCTTTCCGAACTTGGATTTCAGCCTTCCAAACCTACAAGGCTGCCAAGGGTCCATAGTAGTTCTGAAATGAGACACAGAAGAATTTTAGATGCATGTTGTGGAACAGGTACAGAAATAAACTGCTACATTCCTAAAAAAAACAGCTTTAGATACATGACACCAAATCCTCGTACTGCAAAGCAAAGGTGTTCAAAAAGCATCTACTTAATACAGGTAACAAAGACTTTTTTGTAGTGGCATGAGTTGGAAGGGAGCTTAAAAGTCATCCAATTCCAACCCTCCTGCAATGCGCAGAAACACCTTGCACTAGATCAGGTTGCACAGGGCCCCATCCAGCCTGGCCATGAAAACTTCCAGGAATGGGGCATACACAGTATTTTTGGGCAACCTGCTGCAGTGCATCAGCGCCCTCATGGTGATACATTTCTAATCCAAACCTGCCTTCTCTCAGTTTAAGGCCACTGCCCCGTGTCCTATCACTGCATGCCCTTGCAAAAAAGACCCTTTCCAGCTCTCTTGTAGTCCTCTTCAGTACTGGAAAGGAATCCAAGCTGTTGTAAAGTTAACAATTAAAAAGTTGGGGAAATGTCTGTTCACTTGAGCTTGGACAGATGATGGTGTTCAACAACTCTAAGTGAGCATCAAGCCCTATGGAACGCCTGAGATGGGGATTAGCACTAACACTGAAGTGCCGTACTCGGATCTAAAACTCATTTCTATGCAGGAACAGACTGCAAAAAGCTGATCACCTTTCTTGATTCACATTCTTTGACAGCTTTGTTGTTGCTTCCTTTTTCCTACAACTAAGGAGAGAAAGGAAACAGAAAAATGACTAATGCAGGAAAATGACACGAAACACTGTAGATGTAGGACATGAGAATATTCAAGGAGTTTATAAAATTTGACAGATTTCAAATTCTGCCTATTTATATCCACTTCCATTCTCTTGACTCAAGATGGTTTTATTGCTCCTCTGGTGAAAACAGTGTACTTTTTCTTTAACTGAGTTCTACATCAGTTATAACCTGGACCTCACTGAGAAGTGTATGCCCCAAAACCAGGAAAGAAAGACACAGATTTAGGTTTACGTTTGTTTTGTGTAGCAGGCTGGAAACAACACTCTGTTGATCCACCCTGAGCAATGTATTTGCAGTATGAACAGCGTTGCTGAAACCAGTCCATACACAGACAAGAGATGACTAAAGCAATGCAGCAGCAAGGAACTGGTACTTGGGAAGTTTGAAAGTCAGGAGATGGAAAAGCTCTGCTGTTTGGAAGTGCCCACAAGCCCTACAGTTACACCATCATTGTTTCCATTACAGATTTTTTTTCAACAGTTTACAGTTCCTTAGTATTAATGAACTTCTTGTGGAAACTTGGCAGAAACAGTACAATCTTACACTGATCTTTTTTTAGACAGGCTTAAAAACAGTTGACAGTAGTTTCTCATCATCACAGGATTTTCTTTTGTTTGTGACTCAGCTCGGAAGAAAAAAACTATTAATCTACACCAGGAGATTAGAATGAAAACTGCAACTGTTATAAGAAAAACAAGAGGGAAGAATAATGGGCTAGCTACCAAACAGCCATGAATACAAACTACACTCATTCATAATAAATAAATAAGTCATGGACTTCTTTAGGAATGCTGGAGAAGTCAATTACAGAAGCATTACCACCTACTTATCTATTACTCCTTTAGGCATCTGTCATTCTTCCCTTACACAACCCACTGTATGGATCTTGGATCTCATTGTACCTGCTGTGTTCTTAAAACAGGAAGAACACAATGCCTCGCATTGAATTTGGCATCCTATCCGGCACTGTGGCATGCAGTGCCACAAAAGAGAGAGGAATGCTCCTTTAGAAGGGGAAACCTGTTCCAAAGGTGTGATACACTCCACCTCATTCCAAAGTCCAGACTTGTTCAACAAGCAGTGTGGAAATCACAGGAAGCAAAACGAAAGCTGTATCAAGACAAATTCCAACAAAAGAGAAAAAGGCTCTGAGCCTGAGTACTGCCGAGCAATGGCAAAGACAGGGCTGGCTGAGGAAGGCAAGTGACAGCACTAAAAGGATTGACTGTCTCCTGATACATTGGTCTTACAGCCAGCTCGTTTACTTCCTCCAAAGAAATCAGAGCAGGCCTAGAAAATTTCCAATTTGAATTTAAAAAACTTAATGGCAAACAGGTAAAAGAACAACACAAAACAGACAAGACAAGCAATTAAAAGCACAAAATCAGATGTAGAAAAAAAGTAACACAACATGAAGATGACAGAATAGCATAAATATGAAGTAGTAAGCTAAAAAAGGCAAGGGTTCCATCCTAAGGGGCACAGAAAAGTCCTCCACGTGTTAGCACTAAGACAGGAGAGACAACCATGATGAAACAGGAAAGAAGGCAGTGAGTGATATGGATAGTCAGTAAGTATTCAGTGTTTTCCCCTGACAATGGCAGATAGGACAGGTGTTAGCATGGGTCACAGACAGTGCTGAGAAGTCAGAAGCATCCAGGACAACAGCATCTAATGAATGTCACCTTGCAAAGTTCAGAAACTTGTCATGATAATTTTTGAAATATTGCTAATCAATTTCAGAAACTTGTTCAATGGGATTCAAAAAAACCCCAGGAATAAAAGGAGCACAATGACACAAAGCATTGGAAATAGTCCAAAACACTTATCCTGCCCTAAAACATTATGGTGATCCTTCATAATTCCAGATTCCAAGACTTTGTTGACTGAACACAAAAGAGCATTCATTCAACAAAGTAACTATTTCAGTAAAATGAATATTTATAGTTCACTTGGTTAGTCATTGTTTCCTCTGTAGCCTAAATACTCAAAGTAGTTGAGACTGGGGCCATCAACGCCTTGCTCTTGTCAATGACCTGTCTGTTTTTGCAAAAGAGAGTGAAATTCCTGGAATAGCTTCCTTAGTTTGTGGCACTGAGGAAAACCACCATGTTTGAACAACCTCCAGCTAATCTGTTATCTAAAGGAAAATGCTTCTAAGTATATCAGATTGATATTTTTATATGAGTTTACAGAATTATCTCCAGGCAAACTTCATACTTATTTCTTTCAGACTATGTTGCACTATACCTTTCTTCACAAACCTCAGTTATTTCACAATTGGTTTATGTGCCAAGAACAGATAGGGTTCATTCCAAAAGAAACTGCTGGACAGCAAGAGTGAAAGCATTAACAAATTCTTCTCTCATGCTCTGTATACATGCCATTTTCAGAAGCAAGAGTTAAATGTTTATTACTTTTAGCAAACAGAGTAATAGGTATTCTATTACTTTTAGTAAACAGAATAATACCTGTTCTAAAATATTTTTTGTATTTATTAAAATCTTTGTGGTATTTATCCTCTGTCTTCTTGGTGCTACTGAAAAATAGTTTAATTCCCCCAAAATTTCCATAAGTCAATTACTACAATGAGGGCCCTGAGTGATAGTAATATTGCCAAAAAAATGGTCCCTCTGCTCTGCCTCAGCAAAACTATTACAAGGATGAGCAGCAGTCACTGACAAGATTACAAGACATCCAAAGAGCACTAACACAAAGAATTACATTTCACTGCATAAAGCATGAAAGGGTTGGAATTTCACGGGTTCATTTCAATGAAATCCAGAAATTAACAATGCTGAAGAACTTTCTTACTCATAAGGACAATACGGAGGAATTCCTTGGTTTAGAAATGAGGAGGCCAACATTTGGAGCTTGTTTGCCCCTATTTTTCCCAACCACTTTTGCAGGCTCTGTTCAATACCCTCATATCAAATATCAAGTCTTCAAGGCTGAGAGGTAATACCACTTATAAATTACAAAAAGTTCATTAAATAAATATAAAAGCTCTGGAGCCTGTACACGTAAGGCACAATATTCACTAAACATGAACAGAAGCTTTGCCAGGCTTTCTAATGAGTCCTACACACGAAAGATTAAAAGAAAGAAATCAGATGGAACGGCTTTCAAATTGAAATTCTTCTTTGAGTTTGTGCAATGTTGTATTTATCCAAGTCCCTTTCAGGGCAGGAGCTCTTGCTCTTCAAAAGAAATATGATACTCATATTTTTTTTTACTGAAGGTTTCTCTCATTCACTTAAGATCCATACAAACATAAGAGAATGACTTAATGGGATTGATGGAGCAGATTAACCTTAACAAAGAATAAACAAAGGCAGGAAATCTGAAAAATGAAAGGTGTAGTCTCTAAATTGAAGAAGCATAACATTAAGTAGTACAAAACTTTCAAAGAAGAATGGGTTCAAAGGAATATCAACCACATAAAAAATCAAACAATGCAAAAAGACCAGGCTCCTCCTTATTTCAGTAAGAACTAGGGCAAGTGTATCTCCTCAGTCTTTCAGACTCCCACATGACCCAAGTTCATCTAATAAAATTACATCCACAAGGAAACAATATGAAAAAAGTAATAAGGGAAGAAAAAAAAAAAGTATTATCACAACAGCCAAACAGGCAGGAAGGATCTTCAGATAAAGGACCAGACTCTGTCTCAAACTGACACAAACCAGCTATAAGTAAATCTGCATTTGGCAGACATCATATAGCCAGAAACAGAAGTCTGTTTTTTTGGCGTGGAAGCTACAAATAATGAAGCACCCCAGTACTAACAGAAACTCCTGTTTGGAAAGATATGAATAGAGAGATAAAAGTCAGTGAATACTACAGGGACAATCTAAGCTAGTACTGGTATGAAATTTAAAGCAGGAATTGAAAATCATACATACTTGCAACACAAGCTGCTAAAGCTTTCTTAAAAATACAGCCCCATCATATTTACCTGAACATGTAAAACCCTACTAATCAGATTTCATCCACGCTATCCTACCTTGCCAACTAAGGACAGAGGAAAAAAAAATCCATGTTTCAGCATTAGTTTAATCAAAAGCTCAGCAATGATTATACCTGCACAGTGCACTGTGATGATATCACTGAGGTGTAAGTGAAACCCTCCAACACCTACAGACCACAAGGTATTGTATGATAGAGACAACCAAACACCTACACGTCCCTGCCAGACGCACAGAGCTCCCCACCAGCTGTGAATGTCGGTCTCTCAGCTCCAGCTCTGAGAGACAATAGCAGCTAAGTCTTATAAACAAAAGGGTGTGTTTTGTCTGAAAAAGCATTTAAAATGTCCAGATATCTGTGTAACAATGTCAAGTTCCTACACACAGCAATTATATTTTAGCTACTGACCCCTACGAAATTTGCATTCACCAACAAGTAACTAGAACTTTTTAGGCCTGATATGCAGATAACTCAGCTGCCTCATTTTGATCACCTAGGTGAAAGCCAGTGGGGATCAGAAGACATAACTCCTATTCATTAGATCTTTGTAAGTGTCGCCTTCACAAGAGCTGCAGAGCACTCTGAGACAGCGTGTAAATATTAATGAAGTACTGCTGACGCTGTCAGGCAGAGATCAATGCACTACGATTGATTTCGGCATTCAAACTCCACTCACCCTCAACATTTGGAATTTCAACAGCTTGTTAAACAAAATGAAAACACACATCCAGCAGGTTATTTATTTACAATCACTACAGAAGAACCTGAGCACGACAGCAGTATCACTAAAGGTGCACAAAGCAAGCAGCTAAGTTTACAGAAAAGACAAATAGAACCACCATGCCCCTTAGGGCTCATTTTTCCTCTTACATGCCAACTCTATTTTAAAGCCTCCTGAAAAAACTTCCCTCAAACTCCTCCATATTATCTCCACATGATCTTGTATTTACATTATTTCCCGTGATCTGTCACCTTCTCATCACAGCAGTTCTCCTGCAGGATCAAAAGCTTCCAGCAACCCGAGGCACTTCCACGGTCCTGCCCGGCACCTGCCCTGCCCGGGACAGGCCCGAGAAAGGGGACGGCCCTGCCCGGGAAGAGCGGGGCCGCTCCGAGCGGCCTGTACGTGGTTTCAGGCAAGCTTCCCCTCCCGCACTGTCCCTCGCCCGGGGCCGGCCGCGCCAAGAGGGGCTGCCCAGAGGGAAGGGGCTGCCCAGAGGGAAAGCGCTACCCAGGGGGAAGGGGAGAACCGCCGGCCGCCTCCGCACCCACCCCGGCCTCGCCTCACCCGCCGCCGCGGCCGCCGCGCTGCCTCACCCGCTGCTCGCGCGGCCGCTCGCGACCCTGCCCCGGCAGCCAATCCGCGGCCGGCTCGGTACCGCCCCGGCCAATCGCAGGCCCGGCGGCGGGCGCGGGAGGCGGGACGTGGCGCGAGCTGCGGGGGTGAGGCGCTACCCGGCAGGCGCCGAGCCGGCAGCGGGCGGGGGAGCCGCTCCGCCCCGCCCCCCGCGGGGTCACGTGAGCGGGACCCGCCAATAGGGGCGGGACGCCGGGAAGGCGGCCCGGATGGGGAGGTTTAGTCCTGGTGCCGTGGGTAGCTGGGGTGGTCTGCCTGAGATGGACCCAGCTTCTAGCTGTGCCAGGGGAGGCTCAGGTTGGACATCAGAAGCAATTTGTTCACGAAACTGGTGATTAAACGTTGCAGTGGACTGCCTTGGGAGGTGGTGGAGTCACCGTCCGTCCCCAGAGGTGTTTAAGAGAGGCTGGATGTGGCACTCAGTACCGTGGTCTAAATGACAAAGTGGTGCTCGGTCACAGGTTGGACTCGAGGCCTCAGCCTCGCTGATTCCGTGATTCTGAGGCGGTGGGGAACAGCAGCGGCGCTCCCCTGTCGTCGCCGGGCCAGCGCTGCCGTGTCCCCCTGCAGCCGCGCTCCTGCCGTGGCTCCTGGGCTGCCCGGCGGCTGCCGGCCGCCTGCGGCTCCTTGAGGTGCGGCTCTCGGCTGCGGCACAGCCTTGGCTCATGGGCTGGCGTCGGCTGTGTCTCATTAAAACCTTGTGGAAAGGAGGGCCAGGAGCGTTGGAGCCGGGCGGGACGTCGGGATCGGTGTGGGGCTGCGGGGGCTGCGGGATAGAAGGGAACTCGGAGTTCTGAATTGTTCCAAGGATTACTTAGTAGGTGTTGTCGGTTTTAGAAACTACTGAAAACTTTATTCAAGCATTTTAAAATAAGGTGCGAAGGTGACGTGGAGGAACGAGGAAACGGAAAACCTTTGTGACTTGGAAGAGATGGGGACCCAAACCATCATAAAGGATCGAGATGTTGAACCTGATGCTGTTAGAAGTTATTTTCAGCCTTAAGAATGCCTTGATTCTGCATTAAGCATAAATTTAATTTTGGTGTCTCATGGGGTGGGGAATGCCCACTTTGCGTTTCGAACCAGGAGACGGGCACTCTCTGTCCATACAGCATCAGGTGTGGTTCACACTAGATTGTTTTACAGTACACGCTACGCTTTATTAGAGTAGTAAATTCAACTTCTGGCGGTAACTGTCTTTGGAGGGAAAAAAAAAATCCAAACCAAATGGATCTGCGCGAGGGGTGTGTTTCTGGACTACAGCCCTCGGACTACACCTTCCGGCCTGCACCGCGCCCCCCTAGGAACAAAGAACTCCACGATTGGCGGAGAGCCACGCTCGGTACGCGCCAATCGCGCTGCGCGGTGTTTCGCGGTGCCGGGTCAGAGCGGGCTCCGGTGGGTGGTGCTGGCGCTCTCGTCGCGGTGCTCATCCCGCGGTTCTTCCCGAGCCTCTTCCCGTGCTCCTCCCGCGCTCCTCCCGCCGCTTTCCGTAGGCCGCGCCGCCCCGCGGGACATGGCGGCGCGGGGCTGAGCTTCTAGTCCGCCCAGAGACGGCTTCTGCGACGGTACGGCCTTGCCGGGGAGGGGAACAGGCCGCGCCGGGAAGGGCCGTGAGGGGGCGGCGTGTGCAGCCGAGATCCCCTCTGCTTCCCAAATACATCCCGGAGCTCCTGTTGCCCGGTGGCTGCGAGACTAAGTCTCCACCGACCGCGGGGCCTGGGAGCTGTGTCCCGGGGCCTGGTCCCAGCCGGGATGAGGCGTCGGCCGCCTGGGGAGGGCTGGCAGCGGGGTTGTGGAGGTTCCTCTCCGGGGCCGCCCCGGCAGGAGCACAAAGCCGAGGGGGAGAGCGGCACAGAGACAGGCCTGCGGCTTTGAACTCAAAGCTACGAGGAAGAGACAGGAGCAGGCACCTGACTCGCTCCTCTGCCAGACTCTTGAATTCTAGATGTCTTAATTATAAGTTCTAAGACGACCTAATGTTTTAAGTTAAAAAACTCCGAAAAGAGGGCGGGGGCACGATTTTGATGGAACTGATTGTTGCAGATCACGGAGAAGGGTGAGGATTTCAGTGTTGTCTCCGGAGTTGAGGCTTAGGAGAGGTAGAGAAGGGTCTGGGAATAACAGAATCACTTAATGGTTTGGGTGGGAAGGGCCCTTGAAGAGCATCGAGTTCTAACCCCCTGCTCTGAGCAGGGACACCTCCCAATAGACCAGGTTGCTTAGAGCTCCGTCCAGCCTGGCCTTGAACACTTCCAGGGATGGCACATCCACAGCTTCTCTGGGCAACCTGTTCCAATGCATAACCATCCTTACAGCAATTTTTCCCAATATCTAATCCAAACATACCCCCTTTCAGGTTAAAGACATCACCCCTTGTCCTGTAACTATGTGCCTTTGTAAAATGCCCCTCTCCATCTTTTAGCTCCCTTCAGATGAGTGTAGCCTAATGGAATAGGAGGGTTAAAACTTGGGTTTGTGCGTGTTTTTTTTCAGAGGATTAGAAGGAAACAGGCAAAAGGAGATCAGGATGGAAAGAGTTATAGGAATGATCTGGTGCTTGGGACTCAGACCTGGAAGTCAGAGACTTTGATTAGCATCAGCTGCACACCTGACTTGATTTTTAAGTCTTGAAAAACAAGTTCCTTTGTGAACTATGGAAAATAGTTAATAATACTCAACAGAGTTGCTTTGGCTTTGTTTGTTTGGTGGTTTTGTTTGCTGAGGTTTTGTTTTTCATTTAGAGTTTTTTCCTTTGGAAACACAAACTTGTATTGGTTGAGCTGCTGTATCTCCCAGTTGATACCTTTTTGATTTCTGATAGGCAAGAGAAATAATCTGGAGGCTAATTATTGGCCTGTACTTTCCACTCTAGCAGTCTCATTCCTGAAGAAAGAAGCATTGACTTAGAGGTTAACAGCATTTTTTCTATGTGAAAATGTCAGAAATTATCATAATTCAAATGTATGTTTATAGGTCATGGTTTTTGATGAGTGTGATAAATTTGTGTTCCTCAGAGGCCAACCTTCAGTGAGGAAAAACTTATGTAATGTTGGCAAATGATGTTAAAAGAATGTCATAGCTTAAAATTGTATTTCTTCTTTATTTGGGGGAAAATCAATGATTTAGCTAATTAACAATGTGTATTTATTCCCACTTTTGTGCCTTAAGTCACTTGGCTGAGTTGGTACTGGGAACAACCAGGACTACAGTGAGCGTTTTCTCTGAGCAAACCTGCGCTTTTGTTGCCCGTTAAGCAGTTGTTATTATTAAACAACTCTGCAATCTGACACTCCAAGCCAGCACGTGTCTCCTTTGAAATTGATCTGGTGGCTTGGACTTCGACTGGAGCAAGGCGGGACCTGCTTGCTCTCTTTTTATCGAGGGGTACTTGTGAAAAGGAGAAAAACCAGCTCAAGCCCAGCCTTTAAAGCGCTTTTTGCCTTTGAATGTATGGCATTACACTAATTATTTGATGTATAGATGAAGAATAAGGCTTAAGGTTCACTGTTCTTGATGCACTGGTAGGATTTTGTTTACTTTCGTGGTAAGTTTTTCTGTAAACTTTTGTGATTGCCAAAGCTACTCTGAAAATACTTTGATTTTGCATTTTTAGACACAGGGATGTTTATAGACTTATAGGGTGCCTTGGGAGAAAAATGGATTTATTGAAAACATTTGTCACTAGTGTAAGAAAAAAACCAACATACCATACTCCCTTAAAGGTTGGCTGGTCTGAAATAACATATAGGAAACAAATAAAAACCTTATTAACCAAATGTATCTGCTCTCTGCATAGGAAGTTTAGATTTCCAGTTTGTAAATTTCAGGACCCACATCCTTATCAATTCCATCCTCCTTCCATGAATTCTAGTCTTTGGGTTTTTTATACCTTTATAAATACTTATACCAATACTTATAATACTTATATATATACTTATACCAAATCATTGCCTTTGTGCTTATTTTTTGTCTGTTTTAATTGATGATAAATGTTGTGATAGTAGTAATAAATCTTTTTTTGGCAGGTATTTTGTATGAATGGTGCAGAAAAGATGAACTCTGCTATGAGTGAGGAGCCTGATGCGCTGTCTGTAGTTAACCAACTCCGAGATCTCGCAGCTGATCCATTGAACAGACGGGCCATTGTTCAGGATCAAGGATGTCTGCCAGGTCTTATTCTGTTTTTGGACCATCCCAACCCTCAGGTTGTTCATTCAGCTTTACTAGTAAGTATTCTGGAGCTATTTCTGTGTTGGTAGGGCGTTTTTAAACTTTGTTTAACAGGTTGATTAAACAAGCAGTTTACAAACAAAGCTGTTTAAACAAGTGAGAATGTGAAAAATAATGCCTGGTTATGTTGGTATTCATTCTATGTGTTTTTTTAAAAACCACATATTTCAAAAATGACACATCATTCCAGGGGATTTTTAAAAAGATATTCATTTACTTTGCATTTTTTCCCCTAATAAAGCTATTTGACTTTTTGTGTGCAGGGAGTTAAAGACCCTTAAATCTCTTTTCTTAAGATGAAGTCACAGGGCTTGGTAAATATGGACAGTGATTTGATATTCATGTTATAAAACTCAAAATCCAGTCCTAGGATATCTTTGGTTGGAAACAACCTCCCCAGGTGATGTAGTCCAATCCCACCCCCAAATTAGGTGCACTCAGATCACAGCTCGTGGTTGTGTCTGTTTGATTTGAGCACTTTGAAGGACGAAGATTCCATGACCTCTCTAGCACACTGTTCCAGCTTTTGACCAGCCTCATGGTGTTAAAAACAAACAAAACTCTCAAAACTGGGAGAACCAACCAGCCCAAAATCTGGCAATATCTGATACAACTTGTTTCAGCTTTTGCCCATTTCTTCTTGTTCTAAGTCATAAATGCTGAAGTCCTGATTTCTTATCCTGAATTGTAATATTTGCTTGAAAATATTCTTGCTTAGGAATGGGAGAAATGAAAGTCAGAATTTAGTCATTTCAAGAGTTGGGTTAGACTTCTGAGATTTTAATGTGATGGTCTTTGTTTTTATTTATGTAATTAATGAGTTGTAAAGAATGTAAAAGAACAAAGAGCTCTGACTTCTACATGCAAGTGTACATCATTCTTTAGATCACTGTGACCTATCTGTACCACAATGCTTTGTTTTTCATTTGGGTTGCTTTCATAGTGGATATTAGTGGATTTAATGAAATTACCTTAATGACTGTGATTTCTGTTGAGTTTGGGGAGGGAGGTCCTGTAAGCCAGGAAACCTGTGTCCTGCTAATTATTTTTTTGGTAGCCTTGCCCATGGCATTTGGAGTTGAGTTTACTGTTCTTGGGAATGTGTTGCATTGGTTTTCTTCCCAGTGTAGTTTCCTTAGGCTGTGATTTTAAAAGAAGCTCTTGTTTGGATGTCTTTTTCCTTCCTTTGTTTTGTTGGGCAGTGTATCCTCACTGCCTGCATGAGATTCACAAATCAGTCTCTGATCACCTAATAAAAATTACTTCTACATAAAAGGACTGGCTTTGTCAAGAGTGGTGAGGACTAATCCAGTCTGCAGTGTGGTTCCACAGCTGCTGATGGTACTCAGGTTGTGTTGAAAGGAAATGAAATCTCCCTGGGTGAGGATGGGAGGCACATGGCTTGTTCCATGCAGTGATGACCTACAGTTAGAGTGAATTAAGAATCAGGATTTAGAGGAGACCAGGACATGGCTGCAATGGGAAATGGATCAGTTTACTGTGAAAACATGTTCTGGTCTGCTACACAGACTCCTTGTGTTCATCACTTGAACTGCTTAGGTTCTGAAGGTTTGAATGTCTTAGCTGGCAACTTTTTCGACTTCATGCTTTATATTTTTTCATCCTGAGAAGGCTTTGTTTTTGTAGTCTTCCTGTTGGTCAAAAAGTGCTTCAATTTGAATGGGAATCATTAAATGTAATGATCTTCCATTATTAAATGTGTACCTAATAAAGGGATGTGTAGCACTGACTTTAAATTTCTTCTCGTACTACTGTGTAATTCCTTACCTGAAATTGTAATAATCTGTATAAATTGTAGTAGGTCCATATTTAACTTCTTGGATGTGTTGTAGAACTTTTCAGGGAGGGTGTTTTCCTCCCCATGTGCAGTTTCAGCTCAGTAGTTTCTTTGTATCTGATGAAGTAGTGGTATATATTTTCTATATATTTCTGTTTCTGGTTTTCTCTAGTCTTGATTTCAGAAATTCTTTATGATATGCATCAAATGTTAGGAATTTTGAATGATCTAAATTTTAAAAATCAGCAGTAAGGCAGGCAATGCTACTTTTTTCCCTCTTAAATTTGGACTAAAATTTTTAAAAATGGGACCCTAAAGTTAAGGAACTGCTTTAAAATTTCACATCAAAATCATCAAAGATGTCTTTTTATTAAGACTGGCAACAGTGTGTTTTATTTTAAAGTATGCAGGTAGTCCTATTCATTATGATGAACTTACTTGATGAACTTACCTATATGAGCCTTAAAACTAACACAGGTAAGTGTTTAGCTGAACAGAAGCTGAGCCAAGGTTCATAACAATAACTTTGCCTATGCTTTCAGTATACTGAATTTACTAAGTGTTAATGATCTCACTTCTTTGAGGGTTCAGACCTTTGTGTCTCCAGTGGAAGGCAGGAGGAATTCACTTCCAAGTGTTGAAAAGTTGGGTCAATTAAGTTGGTCTCATGTCTTGGTCTTATCTGAGCTGTGACTCAAAAAATTAGCTGTTGAGAGAATAGGTTTTTCTTTGTCCAGCTGAGTTGCACCCTTACTAAATTGCCAGAATAAAAGTGAGAAACTTGTTAGAGCAGCAAGGATACATTTCATAGCTTGCAAGTTAGTTGAGAGTCATCATTTAGTGATTTCCCCATAGTTGAAATGTAAGATAATAAATGCATATACAGCATTTATAAGCTGCAACTATTGATACTGATCCACGTCAGGAAATAACAAAAATCACATCTAAAGTTGTTGTCATGCCAGACAGCTGCCAGAGTTTCTTAATAGGCAGTAAAGCAGTCTTTTGAATTTCACCTGATATGTGCTGAAGATGAGTTGGGAAAAACAAACCCCAATGATTAGTCCTCTATTTCTGAAGGGATTAAGCAGGGATGTTATTTTTAAAGCAGTTACTGTGCAGTGTAGCTACTACATGACTATATATAAAGAGTTGGTGCACTTCTAAACCTTGTGTCACAAACCCCGTTTTATAAATCATTGTATTTGTGTATTGCAGGATTTTTCAAGTGCAGTTCTTGTATCTGCATCAGTAAAACACCTTTGGAGGCTCCTTCTAAGAGAACTTTCTCAGCACAAACAATAGAGAGGTGTCTCATGAAAAGAAGGACTGACATTTTAATTGGACGAGTGTTATATAAGGAGGATCATACGAATATACAGTTACCAACTGGGGTCAACAGTGCAAAATTGTGCAGAGGATCTACCTTGAAAGTCGAGTAAACAAAACCTTGGGCAACAAATAAGTGTAATTTCCCAGTTTAGCTTACAGTAAGCTAAGAAGCCTGCTGCTGCTTGTATTGTTATTCCTGCATGGAATGATGAAATTGCAATTAGTCTTCAAAAGCTTATACATGTGTTAGACCTCTTTTTGTGGACAGTAGGAACTTGGTCGTGGTGAGGTTTCTAGTACTGGGGGAACCCACAAAATTGATGGAAATTACACTGGAAGCATCACGTATAAAAATTACTTTAGATCTCAGATCACATAAATGTTTATTGAAAGGGACTTCTGGAAGTCATTCACTTCAGTTTCCTGTTTGAATTGGGACTGTCACCAGCACTGAATCAGGTCAGTTGTAGCTTTGTTTCGTTCATTCTGCAGTTCCACTAGGTCATCTGTTCCAGTGTTGTACTACCTTCAGAGGAAAAAAGCTTTTTATGATACCTGATTTGAACTTCCCAGGCTACAATTTGTGGCTGTTCCCTCTTGTCTGCTGCTGTAGAGGAAAGTTTGGCTTGACCATGTTTGTAAAGGCTTCTTGCATAGCTGTAGACAGCTGTTAATCATCCCTTAGGCCCTCAGCTGGTATAAGCAAACCCAGTCTCTCAGCCTTTTCTCCTAGATTAGATACTCTGTGCTTTCTGTGTATTTATAAAAATAAAATATTTTTTTAATGTTCATAGTAGGTGGTAATTCTTTCTCTTCCTTATTAGAGCTGCCTCTGTGACTGTTTTGCAGGTGTGCTCTAACAGAAATGACTGATAATGTGCTGGATGTGTTGCTGATCTGCTGTGGTCCTTTTTCTTTTAGGCTCTCCGCTATTTGGCTGAGTGCCGTGTCAACAGAGAAAAGATGAAGAGTGAATTGGGTATGATGCTCAGCCTACAGAATGTAATACAAAAGTAAGTTTGCAATAGGATGTTGGATCCAAACAGTGTAAACATATAATTGTGACACAAAGTAAAACTTGGACTGAATTTGTATGTTGAATTTCTAATATTTCCTTGTTGAAATCATGTGACTGCAAGCAATTAATGATTTTCATTTTAAGGTATTTTGAAGTAGTCAGACCATAGCCTACAAGAACTGCTAATTTGCAGGTGATTTGCCAAACAAGTTTTCTTTGCCTTGTTACAAGATAACTAATTCTGTCCCTTTTCTTCAGGTTCTCTTATAATCCTTCTCATCATTATGCAAGGTTGCCTTGCAGTAGTGCATTTAAAGAAATTGCTTGTCATATGCCACATTTGTTCTTTGAACCCCACCTTTGGGTAGGGAATTTGTTTCAATGTGAATTTTTGGAAGTAAGTATCTACGGTTCTATGTTGAGAAAACATCTTGCAGGTGGAGTAGAAATTAATGAGGTTTGTAGTGGTCTCTGATATCTTTGTAGAAGGTGTCAGATGGGTTATGTCTCCTAAAATTGGCAATTGTTGGATTTTTTCAAGATTTTTAACTGCTGAGTCTTGATACTGGAAGATCTCTGTGTGCATGCACACTGGAGATGATGTACATGTGCACTTAATCAACAGAAATTTGTGATGAACTAAGGTTAATCACTATTCAAAAGAAACTCCAACAGCCTCCTTCAAAGATTAGTCTGTCATAGCAGAAATGAACTTGTCATCAAACTGAAAGTGATTATTTTACACACAATTTGGTAATGTTCTATTGGAACTCTGGACTTTGGATGTATGAGGAGCTGTTTCATGGTGGAGGAGAAAGGTCGTGTTGCTGCATTGGCATGTCTCAGGTGGATGTTTAAAACAGTTATTTAGAATGGGGTAAAACACAAGTGAAACTGTGTATTAAATATTCAAGTAGAAAGATTGTGAATATTTTAATATGTTAGTTGAATCTCTTGTCACTTTTGCTGTAGGTGTTTCTTTTGGAAAAAACACAAGGCTAGACTACCAGTTCCTTCATCCCACAGCCCTGCCAGTTCTTGTCAGTGTGTCCTATTATTACAGAATATTAAGGGATTGGGATGAACCTTAAGGATCATCTAGTCCCTACCCACTAGACCAGGTTGCTCAAGGCCTTGTTCAGTCTGGATTTGAACACTGCCAGGGTTGGGGCACCCACAGCCTCCCTGGGCAACCCGTTCCTGTGCATAACCACCCTCAACAGTAAAGAATTTCTCCCTGACATCTAACCTCTTTCAATTTGTACCCATTGCACCTTGTCCTATTGCTCCAGTTCCTGATGAAGAGTCCCTCTCTGGCTTCCTCAAGGCCCCTTCAACAACCAAAAGGTTACAATGAGGTTTCCACCCATCCTTCTCCAAGCTGAACAGCCCAAACTTCCTCAGCCTGTCTTTGTAAGGGAGGTACTCTAGTCCTTTGATCAACTTTGTGGCTGTCCTCTGGACTTGTACCAACAGTCCCATGTCCTTGTGTTGGCTGCACTGGAGCTGTGCAGGAGGAGTTCAGGTGGAGTCTCACAAGAGCAGAGGGGGAGAATCACCTCCTTCAGCTTCCTGGCCACACTGCTTTTGATGCTGCCCAGGATTCAGGATTATTCTTGGATATTACAGGATTATTGTTGTGTTTCCCTCTGTCTGACACTCCTTATCTATGTGTGTGAACCTGAAGGAGGGGATATTATGGTCTGTACTCAAGTTCTGTCATCTAGGAAATATTGCTACTGTTTACCTTTAAGTACCTCATTGATTGTGCTAAAGCTAAAGTGTGTGTATATTGGCACAGAATTCAGCATTATGCCTGAATATCATCTTGTGATTCACCAGTTATGCAAAACACTGGGATCTAGAACATATGTCTTAAAAAGAAAAATGAACAAAATTATTAAAATTTAGAAGAGATGTATCAATTTTTTAAAAACAATGTAATAATTGTAACTTTTGAAGTGATAGTTCTTCTAATATGAGGTATGGAGAGAAAAATAGATTTAAGTCTTACGATATTTACCTTTTCTAAGGACAAGCATAATTAAGTGAAATATGCAAAAGTCTTTGCAAATTTTATAAAAACATTAAGACCTGAAACATTTAGGTAATAACAGAAGCATGTGTTTCAAGAGAACTTACTTTTAGTGTAGATTACTTGTCTGATTAGAGTGCAGAGACATACTGAAAAAGTTGTTGAAAAGGGAATGGTAGTTCATTATCAGTCTCTGTAGCTTGCAAATATTACTTGGGAAACATTAAAGAATTTTATGGAAATCTCTTCAGCAACATTTTCTTCTAGGTTTCAATTTCAAGGGCCAAAAGAGCGAAGTTCAGATATGTGCAGAAAATGAGATAAGTCAATGAAAACTGGAAATCTTGTAGGTGTTTTTTTTTTTTTCTAGAAAGCTCTTTGGCAACAGTAAGAACATACGTTTGATTTGTATGCTTGTAACATTTGGAAAGTGTGATATCATGAAAATTTAAATACACAGCATCTTCAACCACAAGACTTTGTCATGTGCTTGTCAGGATTTTAGGTTTTAATGTTGACAGGAAATGCTGAAGTTAAGTTTTGTACTGCTTGCATAAATATAGGGAAAGATGGTGGAAAAGTGCCGAGAAGATAAATGTAGACTTATTTTTATCACAGTTAGGTTTTGGGTTGTGGAGTTTTTTGTTAGAAATTCTGTGGGGCAGAAAACAAGGTCTCTACTGTCTTTGATTTGCTTTGTGAAATGCAGGTTCTAGCTTTTAATTGATTCTGGTTTACCAGAACATATTGTAGTCTGTTGGACTGAAACTGGACCTTAATAGATGCTTTGGTCTGAATGGCTTCATGCTCTCTGTTCCCGTGTACTTTCCAGAATCTGCATATTTAACTCATTGTTCTATCTAAAATATTTTTTTATTATTTTCAGAAATTAATTTGGAATTTAAATTTTTTTTGGTAATGTGTTACAAAAATGCAAGCAAATTATACAAAAAAGATAAGAACTTCTGGCAGAATTCTGCTTTTCTAGGTTTTGTTTCTTTTTTTCAAGCGAGACAGTACCCGGCATCTTCTGGACCAGAAGCTGTAGTCACTGGCTTTTTGCTCCTGACAGGTGAAGCACATCCTGTCATCTGAATAGTTTCTTTTCACCAAGGATTCTTCAACTCTTACTGTCCATTTTCTCACTTAACTAAATAATATTCATTGGTTTTCCCTGTTCAGTTCTGATTTATGACAAACTATTCTGCCACTGATAAAGCTGTGGATGTCTTCTCAAGCAATGAAATGGAGTGCAGGCAGATCACAAACTGAATATTTGTCATATTTCAAACTTAAGTTTATGTTCAGCAGTGCTGAACTGACACTGTGCTAGGAAGTTGAGGCTTTTTAACATTCCAGTTCTGTTTTGCTTTCAGTTACACAAATCCTGAAGTTTGAGGGCTTTTCTCATCGTGTCTTTTTATAAGCCTTGAAGGTTTCTGTGTTAGAGACTTCAAGTTCAGATGTGGAATTTCTTCTCATAACCTAAGTGCAGCTAACAAGTCTAACAGATCTTTAAATGATCAGTGCCATCAACTGGAAAGTAGTTGGACTCGGTTTTTTACTGATGGCTTCTTGTAGTGGTACATAGGAGCCTCAGGCACAAGCTCCAGCCCTTTCATTGCAAGTAATACACAACCAGTGGAAAAACTATACCACCTACTTACACATCATGTCCTGATGGCAAAGTACTATTTCTTTCCTGGAGACTGCTGAGGATGAGAGTTGAAGTTGAGTGCCACCTGTGTATCCAGTCATAGTATCGTAGAGTGGCCTGGTTGGAAGGGACCTTAATGATCAGCGAGTTCCAACCCCCTGCCTTGGGCAGGGACACCTTTCACTCAGCCAGGTGGCTCAGAGCTCCATCCCAGCTGACCTTGAACACTTCCAGGGATGGGGTATCCACAGCATCTCTGGGCAGCCTGTTCCAATGCCTCACCACCCTCACAGTAAAGAATTTCTCCTGTGCTAGGGACCTCAGTGATAAGCAGTAAATTGCACTGCATCGTGAAAAATGGGTAGGAAATGTTTGAGACATTTGACTTTGACAGTTTTATGAGGTGCCTTCATGTCTCCTTCCATGGCTTGTCAGTCTTCTAGTATTATCTGATCATCTTTTTGGTGTTCATTGTGACTTTCAGGTTCACTGTGACTGATTTTTAAGGTGTATGAACACTAGATTTTGCTAACAGAAGAGTAACAAATTTCAAATGTAGATCCTGGAAGTTACAGGTTCTGCGAGAGAAGTATGGAATGTCAGCTCTGAGAACCACAGAATGAAAAATTGATGGCAGCTAGATACTTTGTGTTTAGGATTTGTTTTCTGACTGAACTTGATTTGGACCACGCAACTTTCTAAGCTTCTTCATGTGAAAGACTTTATAGACTTCCTCACTTTCTAGGACAGATGGAGAGCTGTTTCAGCTTTCATGGGATACTTCAAAACATTTTTCAAGTAAAAGAATTTCTGATTCCCTGTTCTTTATTTGTTACTTTTTTCCTTAGCAAGGGAGAATTTGTTTTCTTCTTTTGTTCGCCTACGTCTGCTTATTTTTAAGTGAAATTTGATTCTTTTTTCCATATTATGAGCTAGGAGTAAGCAATTGTGTTGTAGAGATAGCAGACCCTTAAAATCTCTACCTGGAGGTTTCCAACCTTCTCTATATTTTCGTATGGCTTATATTACAAAAATGTTACACTCCTTTGTCATGGGTGTGTGCAGAAGTGTTTGCATTAATAGATAAAAAAGAGAGAAGAGATTGAAGCTCTTTGAATACTGGTATTTCATTGTATTCCAGCAGTCATCAGCAGTTATTTAATATTGAAAACTGGTTTTAGTTGCTGGCTTTATGAATTGTGTAGAGGACTTAATGTGTCCATATGGACTTTCTAAAATGTTATTAGCAGCTTCTAGAATTAGAATTAATTAGGATTTATTGCCTACAAGAAAATACATTAATTTGTGTTCAGAGTGAAAGTGTCTTTTGATGGACAATAAAGGTCAAAGTTCATAATTTTTCATAATCTTTATGAGCAGCATAATGGTACTGTTTCAGTATAACTAGTATGTATTTAAAAGAAACCCACTGATGAAGAGTCAATATACTAAATAGCTCTTATTATGGAATGGCAAATTACTGAGAGTAAAATTCCAATTACTTAGCTAAAAGAGCTTTTCAAGATAGTCTTCCTTTGCCAGGTTGTCAGATTTAACAAGCTGAACTGAATCCAGTGCATTAATCAGCTCTTCCAATTTATTACTTGCCTAAGAAGATTAGGGCAATTAATATGTGTTTAATTAGAGTCCCTTGCAGATCTGGTAAAATACATGCAGTCTATAATTGCTGACTTCTTACTCAATTTTAATTTTTGGTAGTCTTAATTACCTGCACTTTTTGAAAATTTAATTATTCATTGAAACCAGCAAAGTTTAAATTTATGATGTCTGACAAAAAAGAGAAAAAGGCAAAAGCCAAGTATTTCACATGGTATTCGTTGAAATTAAAATAGTAGGGATGTAGCATCACAATAGTTTTATCATTTTTTGTTGTGTGGCATACTGTATTTTCTTCTTTGTGAGAGGATGAATGGTTGGGGAAAGGCAGGGCAAAGGCCATATATTAATTAGGAAGTAGGCAAACTATGTATTTAAAGGGAGATCTGATGATTAAAGGGAAGTTGCTATATAGCCAGCTTCAAGATCATACTTTATGAGAAATTATGGTTAAAAACCTGAACTTCTTACATTTAATGCATTTATGTTGTTAATTGGAATACTAAAATTCTGTTCTGCAAAGGAGTAGGAAACAGCTTTTTATAGACTGTAGAGATTTTATTTTTCTCTACCTGAATCACTTAGTAATGCTTTTTTTGTAATCCTTGGCGTGTGAGGTTTCTTTAACACATCAAAATTGAGAAACAGCTGAGATTGGGTAATGGGAAACATGATTCTGTTGCATGATCATTTTTGAACTCTACACTACTTGTGATTCTGCACTGAGAAGTTTTTGGAGAAAAATACAATTATCCTAGGCCTTGGATTTTGTGTGAGCAGTAGGTTCCAAAAGCGTTGGTTTTAGTTGCTATTTCCAGATTGGAGTATATCACCTGGAGCAGGAATAATACATTTCTGTCTGTTCCATGTTAACTTTCCTGGCCTTTCTTTCCTGTTATTTTTCCCAATAAAATGACACCTTTGGTTGCTGGTGCAACTCTGGGCTGTGGGGCTCCAGTGCATTTATTGCTGGAACAATGTGTTTGTTAATAATAGAAGGTCACAGCAGGAAGACGCCTGCAGGCTGTTCTGTTCAGCATTGTTAAGCAAAGTAGCTTAATATCCCCATCTCCTAGATACCCCGAGTTTCTTCAAAGAATGTTTTTATTGTATATTTTCTAAATGTTGCAAGTTTTGGAAATGGATTGTTTCTTGAAGTGATTTTTGAGAAAGCATCCTCTGCCCCCTTCCCCCCAAAACAGAACGCTGAAATGTTAGAAAATGTAGGAGACATTAATGTATCCTCTCTAAAACTACCACATTACTTGTTCTGAATAACTGAAAGCTCCTTTTGTCTGTGAAAGGCTTTCTGATATATCAAGGAGGTTGTATCTAGGGGAGAGGGTTGAATGTAGCGAGCTGCCTCCGTTAGTTAGGAGTGTTGTCAGTACAGGTTCCTGCTCTTCTTGTTAGTGGATCCTGGCAAACTAACAAAACTTCAGACATTGGTTCACCAGTCTTTGGTTCCTCTAGTGTATTTCAGTGTTAGTTACCATATAGGAGGTTATGATCTCAACACAGAGGTGCAGGGACGGGGACAAATGATAAATAAAAGACAAAAAGCATTACTTAAGATGCTACTATTACAATATTGGTGTTAACCTAGACTTTAGTCATCATGTAATAGGCTTTCTGGGAGAATATTATGGCTGCTGTGAGGTAAAGAAAGAAGGTTTAAAGTCTTGGAAAGATGGATGTCATTTATAAGCCTAGTCAAAGACTGGATCATCAGCAGTTCAAATGTAACTAGCAATTTACATGTTGAACTACTTACTGTGAGTTTATATTTTGCATGGGTTAAAGGTTTGTTTTGAGAGGTACAATTTAGGATAAGCTCACTGTTTGTGTATAGCATTGATCACAAAAAAAATACAAAAGCATGACCCAGTGGAAGGATCTCCTTTGTGCTTTTACAAGATGCACTTCTGATGTTAGTGGGGTTATTTTTGGATTTTTTGTTTGTCTCAGGACCTCTCTGCAGTCAGAGACATTACACAAGTCATAATTTCTACTTGCATGCATCTTGCTTAGTGAGTTCTGTATGATCAGTACTGTTTCTGTACTCAATGGTTTAGGTGTTTGCTAACCTCTAGTTTTGGATGTTATGTTTTCTATTTCTTTCGTTCTGTCATGTGTGTAATTCCTATTACAGTATTTTTGGCTGCCATCAGAAATGCAGTTTCATTTTGCACATTGTTCTCTGAGCTCCTGCTTTTACCCCCCAGTGCTTTATGCTGGTGTCCGGTGCAGCTTTACTGGCTGCCCTTCTCACCGGTCCGCATGGGGAGGGTACAGCCTTGTACCTTTGATGTTTGGTGGGTCTGAACCTCAGGCTGAAACGTAGTAAATGGCTTGGAAGAAGGAGGACTCTCACGTGGGTTTTACCAGGCTTTATTCTGCCCAGAGACCCACATAAAGCATGGCTCTTTGGGCCTCAGTACCAGGGGGGTCTCCCGGGCAAGGAGATACCTAGAACCAATCTCAGGGAAGGCAGGGAGTGACCAAGAACAGGGGACAATTGGCAGAGCCATCTATGAACAGAAAGAGGAATGGGGAACTTGATCACACTGAAGATTCAAGATCTATCACCAGGGAAAGACCACAGGGGATTTGGGGACAGGGAATGTAGGGATGAACCATTATAAAACTAATAACAAAACATACAGAACTTTGGAAGCCAAAATGCACACCGCAGCAGTGCGGTGCAACTTGGTGTCTGGCGTTTCTGTCAAGACTGTTGGTTGTGCAGCTTTACGGTGCCTGATGTGTCTCAATGTAATCCAAGTACTGTGCTTCCATGGACTTTCCAGAGTACCACTTCAGTCCGTGCTGGTTCAGTAGAGCAGCTTTTACTGTGCTGTGTCAAAGCATTTGTGCGCTCCATGAAACAGCAGAACTTTTGTTAATGGTTTCTGTGCAGCACTGGCAGTTGATGCAAAACTTTCTCTGACACGACAGTGCTTGCATTTCAACAGCTTCTTTTACCTCTTTTCTTTGATTGAAATGTTCCATTTTCTTAGCATTTTGAGTATTTCATGTTAACTAATGGACAAATAGGTAAAAAAGTAAGTAGTTGTTAATGCAGTGTTTTTATGAAGACTACCTGCAAGTTCTTCAAAATCATGGTCTTTGGCTGGTCTACAATGACTGGGTTAAGAATATGATAACAGGCAATGAAAGTAGTTACCTATCCATTGAGGTGCCTAAGTTCTACAGTGGTGATTTGTGTACAATTACTAAATCATAGGTTCCTAAACCTGGAAAAGAATTTTCAGTACCTGTTACTGAGCAAATAGGCATTATTCTTGCTTTTCTCACAGAGAGGAGGGCACAATCATAATTGCTTTGAGTGCTTTTTGTTTAAATTGGGAAAAAATCAGTTGGGAAGTTAAAAATGAGCTAGTTGCTTTTCACTGTAGACAAGAAATATTGTGATGAGTATTGCAGAATTTAAGAAAATAGAGAACTTTGAAACACTGAGAAAAGGTTATTAAGTATAAAATAACTTTAATAAAAAACATTTATTTAAAAGCCTTTTGTGCTGAATGTCTTAGCCAGTTTCTTTTTTATCTAGAAATTGGCTGAAACAGGGAGTTAAATATTTTAGGAAGTCATTTAAGCTTAAAATGTTTTTACTTCCTATTTTTTTTACAGACTTTATATTAAAACAAATAGGGAACTCAGAAGTGTGGATTAAAAAATGAAGTGCTTTACAGAGTGAGACACAATATTATGATATGTTAAATAATAGACTCCGAGTTGGTATTTAAATTACTGCTGACTGTGGGATGGGAAACAAATACTATAATGCTGAAGTCAGTGCCTCAAGACCTGCCTGACGTGGCGTGCCATAAGGCAACTTCTTTTCTCTTTGTGGTGCAGTTCTGTACCTGTGTGGAAGGGTAGAGGTTTAAGTGGATTGGCAGAAGAGTCAGGATTAGTAATGGCAACACAGGATGCCTTTAATGCTCAATAAATCTTGTCATCAGCTGGTGGTGAAAGCCTTTCAGGAATACAGTGACCTTCTCTGGTTGCTATTGAGTTTACAAGAAAAAGTGCTGAGGTAGGTTCTTCAATATGCTGACTTTTACTGATGCTTACTAAAATTAAGAGCTAAGAAGGCTTAAGATGCTTTAAAATCGAAGTAAAAATTTTTGTGGTGATGTTTTTAATACCAGTGCAGGGGTGGATTGACAGTATTGTGGGCTGGAGTCATTTACTTAGGAGAAGGGAATTGATACATGCTTAACACAGTGAGGTTTCTCATCTTCCCCTGCCAGTGTCAAATGTCTACATTTGGTTTACAGTGACCTTGTCCACAGGTGGTATTTGTCCCTGGTCTTTGACTTTCACAGTAAGCATCCCAAAAAAATTGCAGATCTTTTTTTTCTGAGAAACCCTGAATGGATTACCCTTTTATTTTTTTTTGAGTGCTGATTGATCAATAAGCATAGTAAGGTGCTGGTGTGTGATTAGAACTGATATAGTTTCAGATGGATATTACAGGCAATAAATGCTACAAAGGGAAATGCCTGAGAAGATACTAATGATGATACAGCCTTCATTAGTAGTTTCTGGATGGAGCTGTTACGTCAGAAGAAGGTGAATTTTATTCTGGAACAATTTATGTTAAAGTGTGTGATTCTTAATTGGATGTATTTCTATCCAGGAACATGTTTTGATACTTTGTTGTTTTGCAGTACCTGCTCCATCAGCAGGATTTCCGTTGAATTTTGCAGTAGAAAGTCCTATCGAATAACTTGAAACAATTTAAAATTGTTAGCACATGCTGTATTTATACAGTACATCATCAAGTTCTCACAACACTTTTTTTAAACCTTGCTGTATGCTTCAACCTATTTTGCATGGGGACTGCAGTCCCTTTGACTAGAAATGAAGTTACTAATACTGGCTTGCTTAAAAATAAAGAAGTCAGTTCCTTGCCAATAAATAAGTAGTTTAAGAGTAGGAAAACAAGATGTTTCAATAGTTACCTACTTTGATCTCTACTGAATTGATATTAACTATATTAGCAAAGTAATCAAATACAAAGCTTAGACATAGATATGCCTACATAGATTAAACCTGCATTTTTTTTTCCTGGGACAGCTTGCTGCTGTAGTTTAATTCTTATTATTCATACAGACTTTGTTTGGGAAGCTTGTATCTTAGAGCTTTCAAACTTTTGTTTTTCTTTTTTTTAAACTTTCTCTAATAAATTTCAGGAAAATACAGATGAACCTTACTTTTGAAAACTAAAATAAACTGGGGATTTAAAGATGTAAATGGATTTTCCAGATAATTATAGACTATAATCGACTACTATTATATTATATACTTAGTACTGTTAGCATGCTGATAACACAAGAGAGTGGTGTTTGGCTTCCTTCAAGATGCTTCTAAAATACTTCTGTGCTGAGACTGATTTCAGCACCACCTGTACTTCTACCTGGTCACCACAGGATAATTCCCAGGAAGAATTGGCTTTTTAATGCCAACATTTTATATCTTTCATTGTAAAGGACCAAAGACAGTTGTTGCCCTTAAGATTTTTTTTTTAAAAATTTATTTTTTTAGCCTTGATGCAATTTGTTGAAACCCTAGAATAAACATGATTTTTGCCATCCATGAAATGATTACTGTTCATTAGCAGGCAAGATGTTGGAATTAGTTGCTGTGAAATTCAACATGGAGTTTGTCTGTTATGTGGACTCTTGTCTAGCAAATGCTGCTATGGAGCCTTTTGAGCTTAGTTGAGTTAGCAGGTCCTGCGTTGGGTTTTTTTTTCCTTGCTTGTTGTTTTTTTTAATGTAGAGTGTGTCCATATGGTAGATACCAAGCTGTGGGAGATCAAAAGTCGATTTTCCATTTAGTGTATAAATAGCAAGAGTTAAACAAAATTGGATGAATAGCTGGGTTAAGCATATGGCATATGTTCAAATCCGTTATCCCATTCTTGAAAGTTCATTCTGTTCTTGTGATCAGAGGACAATAGAATGAATCAGGAAAATGTTCTAAGTACGGGTAATTAATCAATTTGCTAAATGTTTAAATTATATTACAGTTGCTGATTTTACAGCAGTTAATGGGATTATACTATGATTTTACTCTTATTTACAACTCCTTCAATATTTAGATTTTTTTGTTTGTTTTGAACAGTCTTCAGAACATCCCAGCATTTATGTGGGTTTTCTGTACATCTTCAGGGTCACTAGGTATATGATGTAAACTGAGCTGAAAGTGGCATTGGGAAATCCAATCCTCACTCCTAATTTCAGTGGGGTATGTCTTTTTAAGTACAAAATCAACCTTAAGACATCAGATTTCCTTGTTCATTATAAGCTTCCTAGTCAAATTGTCACAGCTATCAGCATGAGTAGCCTCTGGAAGGCTTGTGACGGGTGTTTTGCAGTTCTAGGGTGCATTCTAGGAAAATCTGTGTGCCCTTGCCTTGTTTCCATGGTGCAGCCGCCTTGGAGCACGTGGTTGATCCCACTGGAGTGTGGGCACACAGCGCTGCTGTACTCAGGCTGTGCATTGGTTCATTGAGCAGTCCACCTGCTTGCTTTTGGGGTTTGAAGATCCACGGTGCTGCTGCTTATTCGGTTCCTTAAGGCTTGCCCAGGCCTACAGGTTCTCTTGTTTTTCCTGTTCTACACCTATAAATTGTTTATCTTGTTAACCCATTGCTGTGCTTGCTATCCTTATGTTATTGACCAACATAAGGATCCTGCTGTCCGTATTCAGTGTTTTTGACTTTTTCTTTTCAGAAAGCAGATGATAATTTTGTCAGCTGCTCTGTGATATGATCTGGTCTTTGCTGTGTTCTGGGGCTAGAGGGAACTGAGGTGTGGCATGGTAGTAGCACCATACTGAGACTCTGAGAAGGTGTGCACTGAAGTAATGCTGCTCTTCAAGTTGTTTTCAAATAAGGTGCCTGCTGCCTGGAATAAGTCAGGAGAGCACTCATGTGCTTGTGTATGAGCCCACTGTATCACAGGATGCACTTAAAGCTTACAAGAAAGAGCAGCATTTTTGGAGATACAAAAGAATATTGCCCTGGCACTGGAGCAGAACAGGCAGAAAACCATCTAGATCAGATAATTGTCTTGAAACAGATTGCTTTTTCTCTAATACCATGCTCTTTCTTTAGGCTTGTCATTCATGCTCAAAGTTTTCATCAAAACCATGTCAATCACTGTGTCTCACTTCTAAAATCAAGGATTAGTGATTTCCCACACCCCCTTACAGAATGTAGCAACTCTTTGCAGTTTACTGCTCCCTTCAGTCGCTGGAAACAATTTCTGTCTTTAAGTATAGGAAGAATGTATTCCAAAAGAATTTGTTCAGCTGGAAACAAATACATCAGTGATCTTAATGCATAATGGTCTGAGTATATGTTGATTAGCCTTTTTTTACCCAGGACTAAATGATAAATCTCTACCATGTATATACTTTAAACATTCTGATGTGCATGTGCTTGCCCAACAGTGATAAAAGAGAATGATGGAATTTGTGTCAATCCATGAAATTCTTACTTGTGCTTTTTGTGTCATATGGGCTATATGCATTACAATGAATGAAGTTTATTATGGCAATAAAATGATGATTGAAAATATCAGTGCTTAGGATACTAGGGAAAAATACAGGGACAGTACCTGCGTGTATGAAGAGGATCGAGATTAAATGAAAATATCTGTTTCTGTGTGATGGTAGGTTTTCTCTTAACTTTTTGGAAAGGTGCTTGTGTCACTCTGTAAATGTGGTCTGTTAAAGTAGTGTTTAGGTTACTCATTCAGTCCTATGTTCAGTGATTTATGATTCTTCTGTGACTGTAGGTTAAGTCAGAGAGTTGTTTTTTACTTTCCATTTATGAGTATGTCATTTAGGATGGCATTCGCCAAGGTCTTGACAAATATTGGAGCCTTAACTTGGATAATTAAGATATTTTGCTTCTTCAAACTCTTCATGTTTGTTAGACTTGAATTGTGTAGTGGATTCTTTTTACAGATCTGCGCTTTAAGGTATTGCTTTCCATTACTATGTAAAATCCTTGAGGTGGCGATACAGGAAATTTTACCTGAGCTAACTTTAAAATTTCAAGATCTGTTTCCTTAGTTTTGTGTTTAGAGTCTATCTTTCCTTCACTGCTGTTAGCTAGTTTTCTTTTTGCTTTTACAGAGCTGCTCTTTTCATTGTGTTTTTTTCCCAAGTATTAGTGAGCAAGAGCACAGTGATGAACCATACAGTGCACATCCACCTTTTGTTTGGCTCTACCACAGCTTTTGTCTGTGATTGTGCTCCCTTATGGGGTCATGCCAACTGAAAGTGTGTATAGTGCAGACACTGTGTGTGAAAAGTGTTGTTATGTAAGTGGTGTACTGTAAATGTACTGTTCTCCTGTATCATTTTCCTTGCTTGGATCTTAACAGAGTTCTGGGACTGAGTTTCTATCATAGAATCTACTCTTCTTGTCCTCTTCTCACAGAGGTTTCTCAGTTTTGACAAACGAGCTGTAGCTCTTCTCCATGAGGAGGGGAATGAGCTGTAGCTCTTCTTCATGTATCCTGGGAATCGTAAAATATCCTGAGTTGGTGGGAATCTGCAAGGCCCATTGAGTTCAGCTCTTGGCTCTCCACATGATAGTCCCACAGGTCAGCCGTGAGATGCAAGTGATGCCCAATTCTAAACCTAGAAGCTGAGAATGGTCTCTCTGTCTGTCTTTGGTTCTCTTGCTCATGAGCAACCCTGGGTAAAAAGGCCCATAAGTACAAGGCTGAGGTTAGTCTGTAGATTACAGATTGGATACTCTTGAACTCCATCAGATTCAGATAAGAGAGTAACAGTGTAAACTACTGAGTGAGCTTATATACACTGACTTTTTGATCTATATTGTGAAGTTACTTGAGATTAAAATATTTCTTTAGTTTGCCTGTGTGATCACATCTTTGGCTTATACTTTTTATCCTCTATTTACCGAATGCAATTACTGTGCTAAGTAGAATTACAAAGAAATTGTATATTGTGAGTGAGAAACCTGAGAGCAATGTTCTCCTAAAATCAATGTCATGTTGGAACCAGTGGACTATTGGATTTTTAGGTTTTGTATAAAAGTTTTTGAATTATTATTATAAAGTATAACAATCTCAACAGTTCTTCTGTGCTGACTGTGTGTAATAAGATCTTGTCATAAACTAAGGTGGAACAGGTTGCCTAGGGAAGCTGTGGATGTATCATCCCTGAAGGCGATCAGGGCCAGGTTGGATGAAGCTCTGAGCAACCTGGTCTAGTTGAAGGTGTTGCTGTCCATGGCAGGAGGGTTGGAACTAGATGATCTTCAGGGTCCTCTTCCAACCTTAACCATTCAAGGGTGATTCTATGAAGGTGAAAACATCAGCAATACCAACAACAAGTTCTAATGACTTTGAGAACAATGTCTTCCTTTTTTGTATCTAGTCATGCCTTTAGTTCATGATGCCTTGAGACAAAACAATTTAGGACTGAGCAATGAACTGTAAGTCTAAATATGAGAGCAGGAAGTTTCTGAAATCAGTCTTTCTAATTATCAGATGCATTAGAATTATGTAAGCTGTCATGCAGAACTCTTTGGAAGACAATCTGTAAGGAAAAGAGTTGGCAGGAAAATTAAATAAATTTTTGCTTTACTTACATAAAAGCCTACCTTCTAAAATATTCTTAACCTGAAAGATTAGAGATCCGCAAGTCAGTAAAAATGGATGTGCTCCATGTATATTGCTGTTCGAATTTACTTAATGACTTCTCCATATGTGTTCACAGAGTCACAGGGGGATTGAGGGTGGAACAGACCTCTGCAGGTCACAGTTCCAGCTCCTGTCTACTCAGGCATAGACACCTAAACCACATTGCCCACAACCATGTCCAGGCAGCTTTTGAGTATCTCCAAGGATGAGGATTCTACAACCTGTCTGGACAGCTTCTGCCAGTGCTCAGTCACCTTTGGAGTGGAAAAGTGTTTTCTGATTTTTTTCAGTTTGTGCCCGTGGCCTCTGGTCCCGGCACTGGGCACCACTGAGAAGAGCCTGGCTTTGTCCCCTTTGCACCCCATTCAAGTATTTATGTACATTGATAAACTTCCCTTGAGCCTTCTCTGGACTCAACCGTCCCAGATCTCTCTCCCTTCTCTAATCAGCCCTGTAATTATCTTCCTGACCTTTTTCTGGGCTCTGCAGTGTGTTCATACATCTTGTTTACTGGAGAGCCCAGACCTGGACACAGCGCTCCAGGTGAGGCCTTACCACTGCTGATGAAAGGGCAGGATCACCTCCCTCTACCTGCTGGCAGCCCTCCTGCCAATGCAGCCCAGGGTAACCAGGAACCTTCACTGCAAGGGCACATTGCTGGCTGATGCTGATCTTCATCTCCAACAGGTTCTGTGCAAAGCTGCGTTCCAGCTGTTCATTCTGGGATTGTCTGACCTGAGTGGTGCCTGGGGCTGTTCTTCCCCAGATGCAGGTCTTTGCACTTGCTCTTGTTGAACTTGATGAGGTGCCTGTCAGCCCATTTCTCCAGCCTGTTGAAGTCTTTCTGGCACAGCTGTCTGATGTATCTGTCACTCCTTCCTGTTTTGTGTCGTCTGCAGACTTGTTAAGGGTGCATTGTGCCCCAGATGGTTAATGAAGATATTGAACAGAATGGGACCTGGTGTTGATCCCCGATGTGCAGTGCTAGATAGCGACCTCCAGCTGGGTTTCATGGCCTCGATCACCACCTTCTGGGCCTGGCCATCTAGCCAGTTTTCAGTCCACATCACAATCTTGTCAGCCAGTGCATCCTTCATCACTTCTCTGTGGGGGTTGTGTAAGGGCCAGTGTCCACAGACAGTACCCATTTGCTCTCTCATCCCAGTGGAGCCAGTCATTTCATTGTAGAAGGCTCCTGGGGTGCTCAGGTATGACTTTCTCTTTGTGAATCTGGGCTCACCCTTCTTGGGCACCTTCAGATTTGTTCCATCGCCTTCCCAGGGGTTCAGAGATTATCAGAGCCTTGAAATTTCATGAAAGGACAATTAACTTTGTCATCTTATTTTGGGTAGTGGGCAAACTGCGCAAGCACATCCACAAAAGCAGAATTACTACAGAAGTGAAACTTTTGGAATTAAACGACATAAATTTCCTTTTTGTAGAGTCTGGGATGTAATTGAGTCTTAGGTAAAGAAAAATCCCCTTTTGTTTGGAGACCTGCTGTGTCAAGGTTACAAACTCAGTAGCAACATGGTAATGAAATGCTGTTGTAGTGTGTTTGTTACATGTTTGGCTCATGTGTCTTTGGAGCACAGTGGGTGCTCCTAAGGAAAGGCAGGTAATAGTTCCTGTGCTTGTGCACAGGGCCTGCTCTGCTTTAAGCACCATTACAGTTGCATGTTTCCTCTGACGCAGGAGTTTGTATGTAATTTACAAGTATGTACACACGTTTATTTTTAAAAATATGCATAAAATATTGTAGCTTAAAAAAGGATAAGATTATATTTTACACACTCACGCCCCCACATACATATTTTTAAACTTATTTATGTCTCGCCCTTCTCTAAAAGGGGAAAATCACTATATTAGTCTTTCTCAGTCTTTGTGCTTCTTCTAAAGGAAGAAACTAAGTCTCTGTTACCTTTGCATCAGATGAAGCTATGCTGGAAGGTTGTCATGCCCTTCTATTATCATTTCTGATGCTGTGTGTGTACTTCAGTCACGTGCTAGTTGTACAGCCCGTGGAACACTGTGCACTGCTTACACGTTCTTTCCAAGCATCCCTACTCTGCCTACATCACATACACCTTGGGAGTTGTAGCCATTAGTTTTCATGTCCTTTAAGGTTAGCTAAAACTTAAAATGTCTTGCTGTGCTAATAAAACCTCTGCAGCACTTGGACCATTTTTAAAAAGTTATTTTTAATAGTGTAGAAAATGAGAACTATTTCTTGTATCCTCTTCTGACAGATACAGCATGTGTCATTTGGATTCTGTGTTCATATTTCTTATATAGCCAGCCTTGGATGAGCATGATGGAAGGACAAGCAGCAATCTAGAATGACAGGAATTCAGGAAGACAGTGAAAGCTGAAGGGTTGGGTTTCTGACAGACATCTTCTGAATCTTGCTGAAGTAATGTAAGATGTTACCGCCTCTGAAAGAGATGGTAACCAACTCCTGCCAACTGTTACTCTGCTCTAAGTGGATGCTACCATTTTCCTCCAGGGTAGCAGAACACTAGTCATAGAATCACAGAACAGCCCAGCTTGGAAGGGACCTCAGAAGATGATCTGGTCCAATCTTTCCTGGGAAAAGGGACCTAGATGAGACTGTCTTATGCTCTGTCCAATGGTATCTTGAAAACCTCCAGCAATGGGGACTGCACCATGTCCCTTGGTGAGATTGTTCCAATGATCGATCGTTTTCTGACAAGCTCTAGCTGCAGTGATTTCATAGTATGCACCTGCACGCTCAGTGGTGACTAAAGTGCTGTACTGGAGTGGGAGAGAGACACACCAAGAGATCCCTTGTGCTGGGCTGATGGTGGCAGGAGGCTGGGTCAGACAGCTGTGGGCAGTGTTCCCTGAAACTACCGACACACAGGTGCTGGGAGGGCTGGTGTCAGCGCCCTCAGAACTCTTCTCCTAAATTTTTCTCATTTTAGGCAACAAAACTACAGGCTGTGAGTTACAGAAGTTTTTTTAATAAAATTTCTGTTCCTCTGTTGTTTAATTTTATGTGCAGTTTCATTGTATATTTTATTAGCAATAGAGTATGTAAGGAAACAGACTCACCTTTGAACATCAGCTTGGTTTTGCAACCAAGAGGGTTTATTATACTTGCTTCCAGATAGGAACTTCTTTTTTCCTTAAAGATCATAGAATTATAGAATAGTTTGGGCTGGAAGGGACCTGTAAAGGTCTTCTAGTCCAAACCCCCTGCTCTGAGCAGGGATAGCTGTAACTGAATTGTCCAATTTGATGTTGAATGGTTCCAGGCATAGGGCATGTACTGTTTCTGTGGGCAATCTGTGCCAGTGTTTCACCACGTTCATCATAAAAAAATTCCTTTAATCTGATATTGAGATACAAAGGTTTCTATTATTTCTACAACTGTTGCAGACGTTGCTTTAATGAAAGAATAACAGGTTGCTGAAAACTTGTATTCACTCATTTTGCCAACGTATTTAAAATTGTAGAAGGTTTTGTCAGGAATTTTGGGCATCTTTGTTTAAATGAGTTGCTGGAAGTCTAATATTGTTTCTGCAGGGTAAAACTGGTGTGTACCTTCACTTGAGATTGTTTTGTAGTCTGGTATTTCTAAGTGGCAGCCATTGTCCTTGCCCCTGTAGTGTAGTGTCTGAGTTTCTTGCTGCTTTTTATTACACAGTCAGTTGTTTATTACTGATTCTCTTTAAATAAGATTAAAGTCTTGCATTTGGGTTTTTTAAAAAGGTAATAGGGGTAACTTAGTGGTAGATAGTGGTAATCCTCTGTTTGGAAAAATACAGGAAACTATCTGAGTATTTTGAGTGTGTGTGTGTTCTCAGTGTCTTGTTTGAGAGTGTGTGTGTATGTGTGTATACACATAAAATTTATCAGTATAGACTTGGTTTAGGAAGATCTTGGAATAACTGTGTCAAATAAGACCCAATTTCGTTTTGTGTTTTAAAGTTAACAGTTTGTTGTAGTAGTGTACTTAATGGCAGGTCATTAGTTTTCAAGAACTGTGCCAACTATAATGCTGGGAGAATAAACATGTATGAAAATCATTGTTGATATTTTGCTTTTTGGCACTTGAATGTTTTATATTTGCTGACATAGTAACAGCTTTAAATTCTCTTTCTTTTGTGTAGATATGTATATATATATGCATATATATACATTTAGGCAAATATTAATGATGCTCTATTTCTCATTTGTCTTTCTGACTTTTTTTTTAATTGTGTGATGCTGTAGTACAATTGTTTTGAAGCAAAACCCCTTACCAACTGCATAGTGGGTGCTGTAGGTGGAATAGTGACATTTTCAGTAGTTTGCTTAGTGACTGCATTTAAACTTACCAAAAATAAAACTTCTCTATTGTAAATCACTTGATACAGACGGGATTGTTGTAGAAAGAAATTGGCAAAACGAATAGGTGGGTTAATTCCTTAATCTTTTGATAAGCTATCACTTTAGCAAAAGCTGATTTATTACTATGTCAAGACATCCAGGAGCATGGCTTTGTCATCAGTTCTGTTACTTTATCTAATAAATTATTGGAGGATGAAGTTGAAATCTTTGAGTTCCCAGCACTTGTTTCTGTGAATTAACATAAGTGATTTTTCAGTATAGGAAAGCAGAACATAAGCATATATTTAAACTGAGCATATGTTGGAATACTTTCCCTTTCTAGGTCTTGGTTATTTGCTTATTACAGTTTTTTTTTTTCTTTTTTTCCCTTTGTTGTTAATCCACTGAATTCTCACAAGAGCTGACATTTTCCTTTCCAAATGCATGCTGTTCAAAACAAGGTGCAGAGAAGTAAAAAAAAAAAGGCTAGCTGAGACCCCCACAAACCGAGAACTTCTAACATGCTTTCTATAGTGTTCTCTCTTGTCCATATGGTAGGATGGAAAATGTGTTTAATGTCTGGTAATTAAGGAAGTCAAATGGGAAAAAAAAAAAATCTAAAGGTACTTGTTACTTACTTAGTGTTTGCTAAACAAAGCCACAGAGCTGTCATTCATCATTTTAAGATTAATTGCAAATTGATGCAGTAATAATTTTGTTTCTACACACAGCTTTAAATCACTGGCATAATTAAAACAGGGCTGAATTTGGACAACAGATTTATATTAGTACCTTATTAAAATTAATTTTAATCATAAGAATTCAATATATGTTGAGTCTATTATCTACTTCTTTTTTCCTATCTGAAAAAATTCTAGCATATAATTCATACCATAAATGTTAGTCTAATCAAGAATAACCTTTGGATTCTTCAAGAAAATTTGTGTTTCTGCTGTGCTGCTGATGCTCGGTAACTTTGGAGAAGAAAACATTGGGAAAGACGCCAGTTCTACAGAGAAATTACTTTTATTATGTAGCAAGGAAAGTGGGAAACAAAACATTTCACAAGGCAATTTGGGAAGTTTTGTTATAAAGAAAAATAAAGCTCAACACAAAGTAACCCTGGAGCACTGACCATGTACTACCATGTTTGGCTTGCAGTTGTCAGTTGTAAACTGTGTTCACGTTGTTTGAGAACAGACCTGTTTATAATGAGCATGGAATCAACAAATCAACATAAAAATTGGAATCTGGAAAAGAAAATAGTTTTACCCAATTTCTGCTTTCCCCACTTAACATTTTTGCCGTGTCTTGACTGTACCACATGGAATAGTCCAGTTGCAAGGATGTAATCAATAGCTTTTTGCAGTACTAAACAAACAAATACTTGGAAATCTTAGTTCCCTTTTTTTCTTTAAGGACCACTACGCCAGGAGAGACTAAACTTCTGGCTTCTGAAGTCTATGATATCCTTCAGTCTTCCAACATGTCAGACATGGACAATGTGAATGAGATGAATTACCGTCGGCGGAAAGCACAGTTTTTCCTCGGCAGCACAAATAAACGTGCCAAGACAGTGGTTTTGCATATAGATGGCCTTGATGATTCGGTAAGGAAACCTTCAGAGTTTGTGTAAATAAGGCATGCTGTACTGACATTTATTTTAACCCCAGAAACCCAGTCAGGTTTCTTGTGTGAGATCATCAATTGGCAGGAATTTCTGTGAATTGTATTTTGAAGCATGAGCTATGTATGAAATCTTGCATAAATTGAGCTTACTCAGAACACCTAAAGAAGGTGTGTTAAGGTAGTTTTCTTGATGGTTTTTCAAGAAAGAATAGGATAAACAAGGTGCCTTCAGCATTTTTCACTTAAGGATCTCTTGTGGTTGTATAAGTGTGTTTATCTAAAAAAACCTTTTCTTTTAGTTATGAGAGATTTCAGACACTAGGGGTTTTTTTAATTATTGTTCTGAATTTAGAAAGGCTGTATTTTCTTTGAATTGGTTTTGCTGCATCTTTTCATTGTCTGTGAGATCTTTTCTACTGTAGTGACCAGAATGGCGTTTGAATTAATGAGGTCTCACTGAGTCTTTATGTAATGTCAGAATAACTTCTACAGATTTATCTACCATACCCCTGTAGATAACACCCCAGGGCCATGTTTGCCTTTTTACGGCTGCCAAACAGCATGTAGGCTGTTTAAGCATGTTATCCACAAGTGCCCTCCGGACTCTGTATCTTTCAGTTTTGTACCCATTTTAAATGATCAAACCTGATCCTTTGCTTTGTTGCTTTTCATTCTGCCAAGTAAGCATGTCCACGGGCCCAGTTTACCAACAGCATACCCACTGTTCTGTTTTCGTAAGACCATAGTTAATTCCTTTAGAAATAACATGCTGCTCTAGCTCACTTTATACAAATATTTTATACAGTTTTGGCCTTCCAGCACTTGCTCTAACTAGAAGGGCAGTGCTTTGTCAACACCACTGGCTTTTCTAGTTTGTTAAATTTTTTAACTTCAGTACCATAGGTTGTTGTTTTTAAGCTTGTAGTTGATTTGTTTGTTCACAGGTATCTCCAAGCAAGAAATTTCATCCAATTCTACTTCATGAGTTTAGATATTTTGCCTGTAGTTCAATTCTATCTTAAAAGCATGTCTTTGTTTTCTTCAACAAATGGAACATAACAATATTTGTGGAGTTTTCTCTGCAATGCTGAGGTAAAGGTATTGTGAAAAGGCACAGAGTATTTAGATATTCATCTCTAGAGAGCAAAACTGAAGGTAGATCATACCAGCATATTTTCTTAGCTTGTTGTTAAAGGAGAATCTGGCTGTGCAAAGGCTGAGATAGCTGGTGTACATAGCTCTGTACTTCATCAGGTGATTAAAGAAATGTTGAGGTGCTCACCAGAAGTGAAACATCCCCATAATGCTGTTTTAAATGTTATGGTAAGTTGGGACTTGGGAGGGTGATAAAGCTTGTGAGCAACTAAAGCCATTTGGTTTCATTCAATAATAGTTTATTCCTGATTTAAGTAGCAGAGAATGCTAGGTTGCACATATGAGTTTGAAAAGGCATAGTGAGTAAACACAGAGCTTTAGACATGGTGTTCTCAGTCATTGACATTTGTAAGCTGCTGTTAGGAATGGTTGCAGACCCTACAAATGCTTGTGGATTTCGAAACCTCAAATAGTAGATATTGATTGTTTTAGGAAGATAGGGGAAAGGTCATTCATTGTTTAATGTGATGTCAGGTGTTTTAATTTAAGATCGAATAATCAAATTTGGTGATAAAGGTAAAAAGCAAGGCAGTAACTCAGGAGTTTGTGGCATGCCCCTCAGTCAGGTTTCTAGTCTGTACATTTTAGTAGTATTGTGAGGGGCATGGTAATCAGGGTTTGATGTGTAAGGAAATAACCTAAATTTTGCCCATGCTTCAGGAGTACTATGCAGAAAGGTGTTTAGTTGTGTATTGCTGGGGTTTGTGGCTACCTACCAGTCAAATGCCTTGTGCAAAGTATGCCTGTGCAGCAAAGCTGGTGGCTGCCAAGCTGCCAGCTTCTTGAGGGGTTTGTGTGAATCTTAATAAGTTTTGTGTTTTAAGAAATGATTCACCAATTATCTAATCACTGAAAGCCTCATTTCGAATTAAGCTGAGGTGCCTCTGATTTACCTGGGATCTTAAGAGTAAAAAGCTGAATTCTGTCACAGAATTGCTACACACTCATGTATGAATTTATTTTTTTAGGCTCAGAAGCTATGAAAGTGTTGCTTCCTGTGTTCAGAAGTAGGTTTCAACTTTCACTTGTGCAAGGCAGCCTATCAATCGTTGCATCAGATATTTCCTTTGTATAGTAAAGGTAGCCTATCTGACAGGTTTTTTTTGGAAAACACAAAAATGTTAGCTATTTCAATACATAAACTTACACAAATGAATTGTTTCAATATGTATGATAAACTGCTAAAAAAACCACCCAAACTGCTTCAGTTTGTTCTTCCAGAGATTAAAAGAATTTAATTTGCTTGTTGTGCATACTGTGAATACTGACTAGTGATTATTTGGTAACTAATGCAAATATACTTTGAAAGAGCAAATTATTTTAAACCTTGCAGGAAAAAAAAAAAGTAAGTATATCATTATTTAAAACCTATACACAGGCTGTCAGTTTATTTCTGATACAGTCCATCTTTTTTTATCCCCTTTGTGCTAGCAGTCTCTTCAAGTAGACTTTAATTATTTTGGTGCGACCATCTTGTGCAAGTATTAGAAAGGGGAAAAAATAGAACATTCTAAGGTAATGTAGCAGATGCAACTAGCACGGGTCAATGTAATGTTACAGCACAGTAGGTGATGTCACTTGCTTTAACATAACACTCTGAGGGTTATCAACCAAATATTTTCCCTTTAAAATAAGAATTAAACGTATGCTGTGCCATGATGTCTGTGAGCTGCCACAGATGAAGCAGCAGAAAGATACAACAGCTGCTTTGATGCATTCAGTCAGTATGGAGCCAAGGTGTCTGATAAATAGCAACTTAAACACTAACTGCTCATCAATGAGCACTTCAGTCAGTCAGAACTTAACCAGAGGGGACTGTTTAGCTGATCACACGGAGAAAAACATTCTTTGCTTTTCAGCACTTTTCTCTAATTATTTACAGTTGATTCCATCCTTCTTTGACTTCTAAAGTGTAAGCAAATTTTTCTTTTGTGGCGAGAGAGTCTAATATTTGTGCACTAAAATGCGAGTCTTAGTTTTTTCTGTTACTCAACCACACTTTTGTAACCATGTGCTTTGAGACATACAGGAACACCTTAACAATTAATTGGGAGCATTTTCACATGGTATGTTTTTTAATTGTGGGACTTCTGTTTGTTTTTCAGTCTCGAAGGAATCTTTGTGAAGAAGCCTTGTTGAAAATTAAAGGTGTTATTAGTTTTACCTTTCAAATGGCTGTTCAAAGGTGCGTGGTCCGAATTCGCTCAGATTTAAAAGCAGAGGTAAGTGCTTTGTAACCCTCCAGACCCTCACATTACTGCATTCTGTTGCACTGAGCTCTTGCCTTTTTCCTGTGTATTTGTAGGCTCTGGCAACGGCAATAGCATCAACCAAAGTTATGAAGGCACAGCAAGTTGTGAAAAGTGAAAGTGGTGAGGAGGTAGGATCTGTATCTTTCTAAACACCAATTGTTACAGCTCAGCTCTGTCTTAAATATCAGCACCTCTGTGCCCATAACATGTGACAGTAGGCAAATTTTTTTAAGCATGAGTGCTACACATCCAGTACAAGGGGAATCAAAGATATCCTATGTCAGGATATGAATCCATAGAACAGTTATGCAGAAGTTATTGTTCAGAAGAAGGACAAAAGTACTGTAATTGATTTTCTCCATAATGATATGAAAAGGGTCACAATGAACGTGGTGGATTTTCTTGGCTGGAGTTGCTGATGAGCTTTTGTTTCACAGTTACTCTAAAGTGTAGTCTGTATTTACTTGATCCTTTCTCTTCCCTATTAAGCCAAAGCTTTTCTTGTGTATCTTCTAAGCAAAGTAGGTTCCATTTGTGTTCTTGCTCTGTCGGGCACTGGGGAGGACTCTCACAATGTGCATCCCTGTCACCCTGAACATGTATATATTATAACTTTGATTCATTCTTTTAAGTTACATTTGACATAATTTTGATCTGTTGTGTTTTGCCAGATGCTAGTTCCGTTCCAAGATACTCCAGTGGAAGTAGAGCAGAACACAGATCTACCTGAGTATTTGCCAGAAGACGAGAGCCCTACTAAGGAACAGGACAAGGCAGTGTCCCGTGTTGGGTCACACCCAGAAGGTGCAGCAAGCTGGCTCAGCACAGCAGCAAACTTTCTATCAAGATCTTTCTACTGGTGACTTGTATTTGGTGTTGAAAGACTGTGTGAATGAACCAACAAGGGGGCCAGTTTTCCATTGGTGTGGTGAACTGCCAAGTGCAATTTGCAATAAATCATCACGGAAATTTTAGATTAAGCAAACGTATGCTGCATTTTACATTTTATTGGACGTTTAGCCTGATAGGACAGGGCTCAAAGGACAGAGGCCTCCAATCAAAATGTTCCTTCATTAGTTTTTCCTGTAGGTTTTATTGCTTCACTTTTTAAAAATGGGTCCACTGTTATATACCAAATGTTAATGCTATACCTATAGAGCTTTAAGTTAAGTTTGACTTCACATGAAACACATGGTAGAGAGAATCCATTCAACTCGTCTCAGGGCCTCTGTGAAAGAAAATTCTTAATAGCTCCCGTTGTACATTGAATGAAATGCCCTTTTCATTTGTACATCCCTCTGGACTAACATTGTTTTGTTCAATTTTCTAGATTTTGACTCCAGAGAAAAATACAGTCTGCCTCTTTTTTTTGGCCTTTGTTTTTGCCAGCCGTGTTCACAGCACGAGCACGAGGATCCCCTTTTGCTGTTAAACTAGAATCACTACAGACTTGAAATGTGTAACCGTTTCATTTATATTGATTTTTTTTCCCAGCCTGCCCTCAACCATTGGAGTGCTTAAGATAAGAAAAAAAGGGACTGAAAAAATACAAATATGTATACATACATTGTACAGTAAATAAACTAGAACATATTTGTAATGATGGGTGTGACTGACTGATATAAATATATATATACATATATATAACTAATAAATACCACTGACTTCTGTTTAGGCTAGCTGGGAAGACTAGCAGAAAAAGCTGTGGTCTAATCTAGTGATAACCCATTGCAGCTCTGCCTGCAGAGAATAGAGGAATGTAGAATATATTTGATTAAGAAATGGTGTTTACTGTTAGGAAATATTTAATGGTAACTAAAACTTTAAACTTGAACTGTAAAGCAGGACAGAATGCCTCTTATGCCACAGTGCCACAACTCGGAAATTTTGACTCTTTGTTTGTTTTTTCCCTAACAATCCCAATACGCAATTACTGTTTCCTCCTAATGTCTTTCATGAGACTCCCATGGGAATACATCAGCTTGGCTTAAAACCAGATGCAAACAATTGGCCTTTCCCTGTAACTTACAGACAGTATAAGTTTAAAGGTGTCTTAGTAATTCCTGTGAGCAGAAGTGATAATAAAAGCCAAACTTCTGTAGGTAGAGAATAACATATATCTGAGCTGTTAGTAAACACTGTGCGTGAGAGGATTCAATACACAGTGCTTGAAAGCTGCAGTGCCCCTGCTTTGTTGCACCAGAGAAATACAGCTGAGAACTTTGAAACATGTTACAAACATCATTATACAGTGCTTTTTTGTGGTAACGTATTTGCTATAATATGAATCATATTTACCACTTGGAGACTCAGAAAAGAAGTTTAATGCATCGAAGCTATTCTCCCGTGCCTATGCACAAGGAATAAATAAGAAAACCCACGGGCTGCCATAGTGCTACAGAAATGCTGAGGATATGATAATGT